>VZSR01001459.1:388024-465880 GCA_013398615.1 Brachypodius melanocephalos
TTTTTTGTTAAGAAGCTTTATTCAGAAACAACTAAATTATTCCCTGTTTTCATATATAACTGCATCCTGGGAGATGTTACAAGTCACACAGGATTTTGCTAGTTACCTTAGGGGAGGCACTGTGATGAATAAGGAAGATGTTTTACAGGATATGGAATCCAAATTCAAACAGAAATAGGAGGTGTAAGGCAGGGAGAGGCATGCACTCAAAAGGGGAACATGAATTACACATGAAGAAACCTTCTGTAAAGCAATGCAAATTGCAGATCAAAACTGATACAACCCCTGTTAGGAAACACTTTGAAAAGGAACTCATGGAGTTCAAGCATCCCACCATCATTTCCAAAGCAGGCCATCAGCAGCTCAGAGCACAAACAGGGAGTTGTGCAGCTTCAATTTCTGCAACATCAGATAGAAAGCAACAGACTGGCAACCCACAACATTTCTGAGTGCACAGTAAAGCTTAAAATTAGAAGCATTATGTCATTGCATGAATTCTCTCCAGATGAAAACCAGCCATTACGGTTGGTCTGTAACAGAGCTAGAAAGGCAAAGCAGTGTGGCCATAAGGGCATAATTGAAAGATGTCCATTTCTCGTATGTCAAATAACCCATCTATTACAGTTACTTATTTGTAAATGTGAGTTCAATTCAACTACAAGTAGTAGGTGATAACTCCCTATAACAAATAAAAGGGTTCTTTTGCAAAAGATATTACACAAGAATCCCTTTGAATATACTTTATCTGCTGTAAGAAACAGCATGCCACGTTGTTCTGAAGAGGATAAAGACATGAATGCCTCTACCATCACCTTTGTCAAGTCATCCAAGGATCTATCTTGTTTGAGTAAGTTCTAACTACATGTCAGGAACAATGTAGTGTTCCTGTGTGTTCTTCAAAGGGAGGA
Source organism: Brachypodius melanocephalos (assembly GCA_013398615.1). Taxonomy (NCBI): domain Eukaryota; kingdom Metazoa; phylum Chordata; class Aves; order Passeriformes; family Pycnonotidae; genus Brachypodius; species Brachypodius melanocephalos. The sequence goes on from VZSR01001459.1 coordinate 388,933, forward strand.
AATGTCTGTAATGATTAGAGTATGTCAGTAAGCTTGATCAGCCATGCTGAAGTAGCATGAACAAAGCTGATAAAGCCTCTATGAAGGTCATGCTAAGAAAGACTGAGAAATATCTTCCAAAAATTAATTATATGCTGGTCCAGCTATTGCAATGTTGTACACAGGATTAAGCTTACATGAAATGGATGAGTTATTGAGGAAAAAAAAAATCACAAATAAGCCTTAAAGTGAAAATGCTCTCAAGAAATGCAGAACACCACAGGTAAAAAGAAGGTTATCAAGAGATCCTTTACAAGGATTTACAGAATGTAAGGGGCCTCGTGTTGTCTTCAGCCTCTTCAGAGAAAAGCCAAAAGCACAAGAAATGTGCTGAACAGTTTGGCAGCTTCCACTACTTACAGAATAAAGACTATTCTTAAGCAAGGCAAACATAGGCTGCCTTTACTGCAATCAGACTAAATTCACTGGTTAAACACACATTAAAATTATACATAGTTTTGTAAAAAAATACATAAAATTATAGAGAAACCTTCCTCTGAAGACTTCCAAATAGAAATTCACTACCAAAGAGAGATTGCTGTGAACGCTTTAATTTAGGTAACAAATTAATTTCCTATACTTGTCCTCCCCTCTTCTCAACACAAACGGAACTTAAGTACACCTCACCTCCTCCCAGCCTGAGCATAAGCTAGAGCAGCACAAGTAATGGCCACTGCTAAGGACACATCCTTCTCCAGCCAAGGAAAGGCCATGACTAATATCCTTCAATTTCACTGTAAAGACAAAACATGCAAGGGAAAAAGACAATTTTACCCGTGTGGCTTCAAGCCAGGGCAATCGCACATTTTACTCTTATTGTGCCAACCTACTCCACTATTTGTACATAGGCAGCGATCTAGAAGCAGTTGTCAGTGAAGTACAGCAGTGAAAAGGCTCTGCCACCTGGTCATGGAGGCTGCAGTTCCATGAGCTGGAAAGTTCCTACTTCCAGTTACACTTCCGCACCACTGCATTCATTTAGGCATCCCACAGCTTATGGACAGTCTGATGAAAGGCAAAGTTGAAACTCACACCAGTCAGTTCAACCCAGCCACACCAGAGAGCTCTCCCTGAGACTGGTGAGCTGACCCAGCTCCTGCAGCACTCCAGGGAGAACCAGATCTGGCAAAAGGGAGGATCAAACAGCCAAGAGCTGGAAAGGGAAAAAGGGAAGGAGCAAAGCAAACCTCCCATTTCTAGGGACGAGACACTGCTGCAGGCCAAGGGGTTCACTGAACACCAACCTGAGGAACTAGAGAGAAACTTAAAGCTGAATAAACAGTCCACATATTGTTAGGAAGAACTGAACAAAACTTAAGTACATGTGTATATACACAAAACTAGTGCAATTACTTCAGAAAATTCTGAAAAGATACAATCATTATATGCTATTCAACACAAAATTGTTTTAAGTTTAGAAGTAGCAAAGAAAGGTAAAGTATTAGACTTTGCCTATATACAATGTAATATTGAAACAAAATACTGCATTTTGATCTGGTCACTTTCTGGAAAAGGAATCTTAAAGATAAAATAGCTTCAAAAAAGGAAACAAGACAAATGCAGTTAGGTCCTTCACAGAGAAAAATCAGTGTTAATAGCACACACTGACAAAAGCAAACGAAGTTGAGTGAAACAAGAGAAATAAAACAACTCTAATAAAAGAGCACAATCAATTATATAATTTTAAGCAGCACAACAATTCAAATTCAATGCTGCTAAATACTATTTGTCTTTAGACAAATAAAAATACAGCCTTGATATTTACACCATTAATATTTTAAAGCTACATCCAGCTAGATGAAGCATCATTTTTTAATAAAACATTTATGATTTTATCCTGCATAAGAGGTATTAAGATAAAAATTAAAGAAAGATACTTATTCCATCACTGACTTTCTTGGTTTGTCCCTAAAAAACACTCATTTCTATTAGTTCCAAAGAAAATGTAGCAAACCAGATGACTACTAGGGTCTGGCATTTAAATTCCTTTAAACAAATATTTCTGTCAAAAACCAGAAAATCACTCCAAATGAAAATCCTGTAGACAATGAGGGGAGAGCAAACCAAACAATCCTTGCCTTGTAACATGAAATGCCATCTAATACATAGCATGTGTAAAAATGGAGGAGAAGCACCATATGAGAGAAGACATCATCCTTCTTCCATATGTACGAAAGTCCTTTTCAGTAATATTACCTATTACTAGATCTGAATTTCTATATTAACAGGGCACAAACTGGACAGAGTCCAAAACAGATCTCGACCTATTTTAATGCTGAAAACGTAAACTATGGTACAGTTTAAAAAAGCCTACATATCTTGGAAGAGCAACAATCATACTGAGTAGACACAGATGACTGCTACAATAAAAGGTAGCATTTGCTGAATTACTCAACACCGTGGTATTTCTGCTGCAAAAATTTCTTTCTTGGCTTGAAGTCAAAAGTGCATAAATTCTGAATTAGTTAGCAAACATTAACTTTTTTAAGTGTCATTCATGTATATGTACATGCGAATACAAACATCAGTAAAAGCTGAGAAGTTAAATATTTAGGATACTGCACAAAACTACAGTGAAGTCACTTAGCATTTTAGACTGAATGCCATTATACAGCTCATCAGCCATGGAGTACCATCTGTGGCATATAGTAAGAAAAACTCTTATTTCGTAGACTTGAAGGCAAAAGAAAGCATAGAAGAAACCAATTGGGTCATTACTTTCCAAGTAGTAAACCTGGTTTGTCCTGGGGTTTTTGGTGGGATTTTGTGTGGTTTTTTTCCCACTACCTGCCTATATTTCACCTAGCAGAAAAAAAGTTCAGTTTCATACTTTGGAATTAAGGCTATAAAATATTTCAGGCTATTTCAATATTTCTAAGTTCCCATATGCCATAAAAATGGCACCTGTAATTCCACCAATTTTTATCAAACCCAAACTTAAGAGATTGGCAATGAAGTGCCCTGTTCCGTTTGCCTGGAGTTGTTTAGTTCATAAAATAAGGTTTCTGAAACAATGTGACACTAAGTTGTGTAAGAAATCAACACTTCATGGTCATGCTCCAGGAAAAAAAAAAAAAAAACAAACAAACAAAAAAAACCCAACAACAACAACAACAAAAAACCAACTTGTAAAACCCTGCTTTGACCTCCTCATACGATACTGTGTGCTCAGGGTTCTAGTAAACTTTCCTAGTGCCTAATGAGTGATTAGTTCAAGTTTCAGACTTGTTATTGAGAGGTATTTTGTTTTGGTATCAAGGCCACATGTTTTTGCACTGCTCTGAAGTTAAATGCAAGGTAACATTACACTTGGGCCTTACACAGTGACTATAAATGGTCCCTGATGGTCCATAAAGACTTTCCTGTAAACACTGAAAAGCAAACAAGTCCGAGGACCAAGAAGAAAAAACCCACCCTTTTTATAGTCTTGACCCATATCAGCTTTACATTTGCTCTCTACAAGATCTCCTGCCAAGTTTCAAGAAAATAAAAGTAATTGTATTTGCATGTGATAATGTTAAATATGCTGCAAAAAAATGTAACTACAAGTATGATCATTTTGTCCTTTGCATCTTTCAAAGATTACAGAAACCATCTTTGAAGCTATTTCCCAACCTGAAAGAGAATACAGGAGCTTAGCAGTATAAAAAGAACCAAATATCTGGAAGAACTGCAAAGGCACTGAACCTGCACCAATGAGGACATTAGCCCATCTCCAGTTCTGACTGACTTCCACACATCTGGAGTCTTCTGCTCCATCTGCAATGACTCAATTCACACCACAAAGAAACAGACTATTCCCAGTTTCGAGAATATTGCACCTGAGCTTTCTCCACTAACTGGAGTGTGGAGAAAAATATTGAGTGAAAGCCTCTGTGGTACCTACAACCATTGAAATTCCTGCTACCTTCCTGATACTACAGGATGCTCAGGCCAGAGCCAACAGCAGCCTATACCAAAAGTGAAAGCCTATGCCTTTCACTACAAATGACAAGTCATGCAAAACCAGGTTTATATAGGAAAGAGAAAAGCAGTACAAAAATTACTGGAATAACTTGATCTGTTTTCCAAGACTGTTTCAGGAAGAGAAGCACATAAACCACCACCAGTGCACACATTTTCCCTCAAAGCAGTGAGGGAAGTTAACTTATTTCAGTAAATTAACCCCTGTATTAGCTTTTCAGACAATTTAACACTCTGATTTCCAAGAACAGACCAACTGAAATGTTTCCTAACTAATATTTTTTTACTGCTGTCCGTATTTGAATCTACTATTACATGCAAACCCAGTACTGGGTCAAAACCAGCCTCATGAACAGTAACTATGAAGTTTCTATAAATTCTGTTCTCAATCACTACTACTTCTTACTTCGACTTTTCAAGTTCTTTTAACATTTGTACAAGATGGTATCTTTCCATTAGCATATCTAGGATTTGATCACACCCATGCTCCCATGTTGTAACACAAAAAGAACCAGCACATCTCAGAAATCCATACATAAGCAATACACAACTTTAGTACTTGAATCTCACGATAAAAAGAATGTGCTATGCTTAATGACCAACTAGTTGTTTTTTTCCTTCTCAGAGGACTGGAAAACTGTTACTACAGTGCATCTATTGACTCCCTTGGGGTGCTCTGGAGAATTACTGAATTATAAACATCTTGGAACATGTTAGAATTTCTTTAAACATATTTTTATCAGTTTAGTATTAGATGACAAGGAGACTTTTTTGCTATCTTTTGTGCTAACTTCTTCAAGTCCTGCCTAGCCAGAGGATATCTCACTGTAAATTCCCATTCACTCTTCTACCATTTCTTTGAAAGATCAGTCTAAAGAAAAGTTCCGTGCAGCAGTCCTTTGAGATAAGGACCATCACACAGGTAGACAGACCCGAATATACATTTAGATACATAACTCCAAACTTCCAAAACCTATAAACGGCAGTTTGCATGCAGTCAGAAACAGGTACAGATAGGAAAGTTGTACCTGAGAGATACTGCTGAACCACCTTGAAATTCTTGACTCTAATTAACTTTTCTCTACTTAAATTCAATGTTTTAGGCCAACTACTCTGAAAATCATGGAACATGCTGGAATCCCCAAGAAACACACAAATTATCACCTTGATCACAGAGATTCGCTACAGGATTCTCTTCTTTCCACCGCTCTGTCAATTCAAGGACACTAATCTTACAGTGCACCTGCAGCTTCAGACAGCTCCACCACCATCAGTGAGAAATTTATTTAAAACCTTGTACAGATCAGAAGCATATTTCTACAAGGCTACAAAAAATAAATTTTCCTAAACAATTCTGTCACAAACTCACCAAGCCCAAAAGTAAAACTTCAACTCATCCGATTCTAAATTATTTTTCTGCAAAAAAAGTTTTTTGTACAAAGCTGAAAAAAAGTACATAATTCTGCTCTTAAACCGTTACAAGCCCTAAGCTTCCTTGTCTTTGAAATAAAGTAAGCGAAAGTCTTGCACTCTGCATTAAAGAGCTCCTTTTGTATTAAAATCCAGTCCTATTATGTTTTTACAATACTGTATGGGACACATTGTCCTACCAAAATAGTTATGGTAGAGTATGGCAAGATATTCCTGCACAGCTCTCAGATGTGCCTCATCTAAGAATGTGAAACAAGATTTAAAAAAAAAAATAAATTAAGAGTTTACATTTTGCTTTTTCTTTTTTTTTTCTTCTGCCCTGGCCTCAAAATAAATAAAATTGAAAATTGCTATGGGCAATGAAAAATGCATTCTTTAATTTTCTGTTTACCCTCCACAATTCTGAAATAACATCAGTCAGGGTTATAAACATCTGTAATTGCCAGGGGAATGTACAATACATTCAGAAACTCCAGGCCCACATATCCTCTAGCTCTGCACTTCACCAACAAAAGGTTGGGGAAAGAAAGAGGGGGTGGGGTACAAGGAATAAAGGCTTAAAGATTAAAGTCACAGGCAGAGACAGACGGCTCCGTTTTTTAATAACTGAAAACACTAGTTGTGCCTGAATGTGCTCATTGTTTTATGGTGGGGGGAGAGTCTCTGCATGCTGGACTGGCTGGCGACAGAACTGCCCTTGCATCAAAAATAAGATTTGAAAAAAAAAAAAATACACCAAACCCATGCGCTAATTTCCCCTCCTGCAATGGTTAATGACCTAAACTGCTTTTAGGTAGCAACCAACAAGTTATCCCACCTTACCTTTTTTAAATTGAGGAAAGCTTCATGACTGGAAGTATTACCTGATGGAACAGTGTAAGACACAGTTGCAGAGATGGCTGAAGGTTTTATGCTGCGAAAGAGCACAGACTACAAACAAGAACAGCTGTACACAACAAACAGGCATGTCTAGTGAACAACAAGCTTATAGATCAATTTCTGATAAGTTCTTCACACAATAAAACCAGCGTTGCAAGGCTGAACTATGGTATAAGCATACTTTTATATGGTTTCAAGAAGTTTAGCTGTCATGACAGTTCTTACTTTTTAAAAGCATTGGCTATACTTTTAGTGAATGAAAAGTTTCATGGGTTGGGCTTACTTCAGTCAATAAAAAATGCCATTACCTTAAAATATTGCACTAGAGCATTAAAAAATTGAAAATGTTTCTTTTAGAGTTTAAAGTATTTTTTCTCTGAAAAATTTAGGAGTAAAAGCACACTACATGGCTACTCAATATCCATGATCACAAATGTGTATTATTTTTACATTCAATAGTATTATTTTTTCTATTCCAAATAATCTAATACTTCTCATGATCTATTTCAGTGGGAAAACTTTTGCAGAGTAGATCGCACTAGTGTCCAGAAATCCATCTTAAGGTCAACGGAACGAGGTCAGTTCCACTGCTCGGTGCCAATGGACTACAGGTAAGCAAGCAACCTCAACAAACATGGGTAAATAAAAAAAATTAAATAATTCATTCACTTTTATTCTAATCTAGATTCAGATATTACCATAAGAGAGCTTTTGTTTTACTGTACTTTTTTTTTTTTTTTAACCTGCCAACTTTGCTTTAAATATAGACAGAAAGGAGATAATTCAGTAAGACAACAGCTCTTTCATCTAAAACCATGAAACTCCCAGTCATAACTTCTTGGGGAAGCCTAAAATAAGGAGCAGGGAGCCACACAACAGGAGTCAATGAAAAGTAGTCTCCGGCCCAAAGCAAGCATGCTGTGTTGGGACGAATCAGTGTCCGCAATACACGGCCCCTCAGCCAAATATGTCAGACCTGGAATGCTCCAGCTATCATCCCCTCTTTGTTGATGCAACACTTTTGCATCATCAGCCACTGGACATCTTGTTGAGATTAAACATATTGTGGAGAGTTACTGTCAGTTTAGCAAGGGAAAAAAAGACAAGAGCCCATGTTAGAAAGGGAGGGGAAAGGAAAAGCCAAAACACGAGCTCGTAAGTCTGATGTGGAGAATAAAGGCAGGCTTTGTTTTACCTCACTCATACTAAATACAAACAAGAGACTCACCACTGTTTTGAGCTGAACTGCAAAATTTGTTTTATATGCAGCACTGCCAATTATTTTCCTCATATAACTCAACTATCCCTCTTTCTCAAAAATAGCTCTGGTGATGCTCCGATCAAGCATTTAAGTCTAGATGAAATCTGTATAGTAAGACTCTCATTCTCTCTATGCTACACATTCTGACACTTCAGAAGCACCTACAAAGGCATTCTTACATGGTAAAGACCAGCCTTGGTTATATCATTGATGCTGCCCTGAAGTCCTCATGCACTCAAACAAAGTAACTAAAATTAAAATACAGGAATATTTTAAAAAAAAGAAAAATCACTTGGAGAACATACTGGCTGTCCAGCCACGCTAAGAATCAGGTTATTAAACCAGAGATACTTCTTTGGCCAAGAAGTATTAATTATTTTTAAACTTCCAAATGCAGAATTCAGTTCAAAAATACAACACAATGTTTAAAAGGTACAGTCTTTGGAAGGCTAGAGGTTTAAAAAAACCCACTAGAAAGAAAGTCTGTCCTCTGACAGAAACACTACCCATGAGTGCTGTCCTAAAAGAGCTCAAGGGCAATATCAAAAGGCAGCTTGGGAAAGCAGAGTCTGGATTCTACTTTCGTGCTCTTAGGAAAAGGCAAAGAGGGTGGTAATATACCATGTACAACCAAATTGTACATGAAAGTTTAAAAACAGCCAATTAAAGCTAACATTATGGAATGGAACTGAGGTCCGAGTGGAACGCATTAGATACGCATTCCAGACAACGGCTCCAGAGTCTGCCTGCAAGGCCGACACTGTACAAAGTACAAAGGGTCAAGAAGCTCCTCTCAAAGTGAGCCCCAGCTTTGACTAGGAGGCAGGACAGCTTGCCCAAAACAGAAATGTGGTGCCCAGCTGCACAGTGACACCAAGGCTGCAAAGCCAAGTCATCACCCGCATCAACAGAATGCTATGCAGAGAGTTTGAAAATTTGTCAAGCAAGCAAGGGCAAACTTCATTACAACTGAGAATCAAATGGAGGGGGATAACAAGGAACAAAGAAGAACACCTCTAAAACTAACAGCAATAAACATGCCTGTATCAGTTAAAATCTCTTACATATATCCCTTTCATACACTCAACTACAGCTTTGCTTCTCTTAAGCAGAAGAGAAGCTATTGCTTAAGCAGGTCAATGTTGAATAAGTAGAAGAGTTACCAATACCTAGTGGAAAGCTGGAAGACAACTACCTCAAGTTACCACGACTATGCTACATTTTGCCTTAGTCTTCTGTACTTTGGAATGCATTCTTTAATCTTCTGTTGTCTTCTGTACTTTGGAGCATGGTGAACCCAAATTTTTCTGCGAGTTTCTGGATTTCTGTGACAGTAATGCAGAAAACCTGTGTTGGTATTCCAGTTGCAGAACATAACCAAATGAAAATACAAAGAACAATTACATTACTTCTTGCATCTTATATTTCAACAAACAACTTCACACAATAACTGGGAAATTAATTCAATGTCATGACACAAAATTCTGTGAGACTTCTATAAAACTACCACTCTAACTCTCAAGCCTTCATCATTTCTGAACACCAACAAGAAATATAATCTTTACAAGAACAGTAGTTGGATCAAGGATGAAAAACAGATCCATGTCAAAAAGTAAGGTTCTCGAGAAAGACAACCTGCAAACAATCTCAGTTTTTATGTTTAACTTTATTTCAAGCACCCACATTACTACACAGCAGTGCAGCAGAAAAAAATCTCAAACAAATCAGTCCCAAACACACTAAAGATGCCAGTTCTGAGAAACAGAATACTTTCATTCTCTGTAGTGCGCAGAGATAATTAGAGCCAAAGTAAACAAGCAATACATTGGGAAACAATTTTTCCAGACACATTCTAGGCAGCAGGCAGTTACCCTGACTTGCTGCCATGGTAAATATTAGGTGCTTTGCTAACTTGCAAATTTCAGTAGCAGGGTAGCTGAAGAGTTAATGTTGCCATTAAATTTTTCTGGCTAAGGTTTTAAGACTTTATACTGAACTACCAAGGGAAGTTTTTATACAGAAAAATCACCACAAACTAATCACTTGAAAACCACAGTCGAAGCAGTGATCTGTTAGTTTATTCTCAGTTCACTTTAACAGATTTTTCCATGTTTATATACAAAGGCTGTATCTTCTACTTGTCTTAAAAGATAAATTGGATTCACCACTCAAATGTCATTAAATATTTATTTTGTATTTAGTTCTCTCGCCTTCAGTCCATGGCAGACATCAAGCCCTGTCCAACAATTCACCATCTAATCACGATAATAGCAAGCATTTTGCATAGTTTGCCATTCCACTAAGTCACATAACATTGTGCCAGAGACCCTTCTCCAAGGAGGCCATTATCAAGCACATAGTACTATTTCATACCTCCTGCCAGGCCAGCTCAAGGGCTTCTGACAGTGTATTTATTTTTATTTAAATTTTTGCTGACTAGGATTGCACAAGATACACACCTCATTTCAGAGCAGTCCCAAGGGGTCAACAGTCATATAAATCTCACATCCCAGTACTTCAGGACAAAACAAACTATATCATGTTATGCTATCATGATATGCTATCATGATACTATATCACGGATATGCTATCTAAACTGCCAACGCCACAAAGCACTCCAGAAATTGCAGGGTGCATGGCATTTGTGTTTCACATTATTACATTCTCCATATAATTAATAAAAGTCCACTAAAATATAAAAGGTGATGCTCACAGTAAAAGAGGAAAGCTGTGTGAAGTTTAATTACTAAATAAAACCAGGAACAATACTTGCCAAGAATTTATATTGTGTTAAGAGGAGCTGGAATTTAATGACCTATAACCACACCAAGAAAAAGAGTAGCAATGCCTGAGTAAATGTTTTACATAGTACTAATAGGAGGCAAGATGAAAAATCTAAGTTATCATGATTTATAGCCAGATGACTTCTTTAAAAAATTTTTACAGCAGAGTGAGTGCTATAAAGACATTCCAAATTTCACTGGTAGAATATGAGTTTAAAAATAAATACTTTAAATGCTTTGAATTATAAAAGTCTAATATTTAAAATTAGACAATCATGTGAACAAACCTTTACAGTCAAGGAGCAAAATACAGACCTATTCTGACCTCATACTCATTTGGACCTTAATCCTGCAAGTCTCCCTTACAGAGTTCATTCCTACAAGGCTTCATGGATTCAGAACACCCAGCTGAGCACTGAATTCATACTTCCACAAAGCTGCAAATGTGCATGGCACCTCACAGATAAAGACAAAACAAGGTCCTAGGTTTACAAAGCCCACAGACTCAATTCAGACCCCTTGCTTCCTAAAATAATTATAGCATTTTAATCTCTGACACAACCACATCATTTTGTTGTTTCAAGTTTTATACTTAGAAAAGCATAGATCATTGTGAGGTGAATATGTAAAAACCATCAACATACAAAACCAGGCCCTTTATCTCTAAAAGCCCTCATGAATATACGAAAAAAAATTCAATTATGTATTTTGAAGAATTTCCAAAAGTGAAGTTGTTCAACACAGAAATTTTGTAAGACAGTTCAAACACTATATAAACCAGAACATGATTATCTAATCATAGATATTTCAGTACAATTCAGAGCAAGTCCTTCCAGCATTTTCTCTAGGATGAGCGAACAACTGAATAAAATACAAGTGTTGACACAAAAGAATAAGCATTTTACAAGCAGTAGTGTCAGTTTGTGTACGCTGAGTTTGTGAGCAGTAACACCTGTCAGTTAAGCAAACCAACACTCAAGATCAAAATCTTCCACAAGAACAGAACTGTGACAAAGGAGGATCATCATAAGCACAGTAAAGTAGGTCTCCCAGTTTTGCATCCCACACTCACCCTTCTGTTTTATTTAATCATTAAAAAACACTTTTTTCCATCACAAATCAAAATTTTAATTTTCAAGTTAAAACAAAGGCTGACAGCATTGCCAGGAAAGTGAGAAGAACACCTACAGAAAACAAAGTCTGCTCAGAATACCCATTGCTCTGCCAGACTCATGTGACTAGCTCTCAGGAATGCTGGCACTGCTCAAGTTATTCATTTGAAATAAACACCAAACAGGAATCTTGGATAAATAAGAATATAACATGGAGTGCAAAGCACTAGTGCTGCTACTCCAAAGCTATAATTGTGTATTTGCATTTAACTGCACATTGCAAGAGAACACCAGTCCCAGAAAAATATCTGAGCAGCAAGTGCAGGCACTGAGCCACCACTCTCCATCTAGGATGAGGTTCTGGAAAAAAGTGCCCAGAAGCCCAGTAAAGTCATCTGCTCTTGCTAATCTAACCTCTGCGGCTAAGAGAAGAAATTCTTAAGTTTGAATACAAAACAGGATCAAAAGCATATCAAGTATACAAAGAATATTTAAAGATTACACATTTCACTCTTTGACAAAACCCCTTCATGGATGCTCTTGCCTTGTACAAGCCTTCTTTATATTCTTAATTATTGCTTTTCACATTTTCTTAGGTCTTCTTTCCCATTCATATCTTGTAGACTCAGAGAGCACAATGGATTCTAAATTGAACTTCCTGACAGCAAGAACTAGAATTATAGAACAAGAGATGGAAAACTCAGAATGAGAATTTAATTTCAAATGAACTTAAGTAAATATACTTAATTTATTATCTAACCACTTTGGCCTTCGCATCAAATGATGGAGACAACTGCTGTTGAAGAATTGTATAATAATAATAGAGGAGACACACAATGGAATTTTATTAAGTATATTCTTACTGACAATTTATTGTAGACTTAAATTTGTTGGAAGATTTCCATAAAGTACTTCCAATAAATTATTTTTATTAATTATGTTTAAAATGTCATAGTTAATTTGCTTCTGAGGAAAAAATTATCTTGCCATTTTGTAAAAATATAACATTGAAATAAAGCATCTAAAGATGAAAAAAGGTATGTAGGTACATACAATGAAATCACCTAATGACTGGTGTACACAGAAGAAAAAAAATCAAATAATCACAGAAATGGATATTTAATTTTTTTCCTCCCTTAATAAAGTAATAACAGCATCTGTGTATATGCTTTTTACCTCTAGTGTCCTGTTAAAAGCAAGGTACTCATTGGGGCTGGAGAGAGACTTGAGACACCAGAAGAGTGAAAAAAGTTTTTAAAACCGTTTTCTCATCTGTAGTCACCATGTTTTAAACACAGTGAATGTTTTCTGTTACTCAGAAAAACAAGAATTCAGTGTACAATGAGAAGATTTGCCTCTCTCCAGGACCTAGATTCTGTTGGTCCATGGAAAATTGAATCACAACATTTCAAAGTACACAAGTTTTAGAAAGGGCTTTACCAGCAAAAGGAAAGCTTTGAAGTTCTCCCTCCCAAGAGAGCAGCATCAATCTCTTCCCTCTGCAGCAGCACTGGGCAGGCAGAGAAGCCAATTTCACTGCAGCTGTGTTAATAAACTGGAACTCAGGCTTGGATACTGTTAAATCTGGAAGCAAACCGATCAGATAACTTAAAAACATGTAAACAGAAAACATGAAACAAGCAGAAGTGAAGCAACGTGGGTTATCAGCAACCCAACTCCTCCTGCCACAAACCACTGTAACTCTTAGTGCAACAGTGCCCACTTAAATTTAACCCTAGTTATGATACAAAACAAACAAGAGCAGTTTTTAAAAGTATCAAGATCCTTTTCTTCTCCCTCGTATTCATACAGGCAAGGACACCATATAAACATCACGAAATTGGTTTTCAACCCTACACTACATTGTTCCTCTTCTTTTCCTTCTTCCTTGACATCCCTTTAGGTAAATAAGATCTTTTAATTCAGTTCTGGAAGTGCCAGCTTATGAACATAGAGACAAATCTAGTCTAAGTACAAGCTTCCACACTACCCTGCTACAGAATTTATTACCCTGTAGCTGAAAGAGGCACTCCACGAGCCATTGATGTTCTGCAGACAAAGCCTTTGGAGATGGACTTCAGAAAAGAATTCTAAAAGTCCAAAGCGGTGGGAAAGAAAACAACAACTAAACCAACAAACAACAAAAAGAACACAAACAAGCCTCATATTTTTATTTTCTTTCCCCATAAAAATCAGGTAAGATTATAATTTAAAATTATGCCAAGGCTATGAATGCCACACTACTGCTTTTCTTCCTGTTCTTATACAGCAGGAAAAAGATTCTCGGCATCAGCCAAATTCAATAAATCGACACTATCTCTAACTGTAAATGCATCACTAAGGTAAATGAGTGCATAACTGAAGAGCACTAATCATGCCTTAATGAAATGCTGAAACCACCAAGAAAGAATTCAGCCTTGGTGATTAAAGCTCAATTTTTTGGGGTGCTAAGAGCTAACACAAACAGAAAGAGAAATTACAACTCACACATTTCAAGTATTTTACAATGATCATTATCACTTAGTGGGAAAACATATTTTCCAAAATGTATTTAATTTTGAAAAACTGGTTTCATATTTTGCTGACCTATTAGGAAAATCACACTTGCCACCTATAGACTATGCCCAAGCATCCCATATTTCCTTACCACAACTTAACTACACAACTCCACTCCTATGGTAAGTTCTCATAAATGGCTTCTTGCAGCTGAACTCACCTTGGCTGCTTTTACTGCATCTATGTTCTGACTCAGAAATTAATTCGTTGCTGTTAGAGAACATCAGACTCCACTTCAGCACCATCTTAGCAGAAACAGATTTTCCATTCACAGAACTGATGTATTCTACTTCTGAATAAACAGTGCATAAAGAGGAAATTGGACAAAAGTACAATTTTTTACATAGAGCTTCTAAATAGAATAACCACATCCCCAAAATGAGTGCATTTTGATGATTTCACTATCATCCTAAAAATTTTCAGTATCCAATAACAACAGTTAATACAGGTGCACTTGACAGGCTACAAAATTGTTAACTCTCCAACAAGTAACTATGATATGCTACTAAAATAAATACTATACAGCTTCACCTCAAACATTCTTACAACTATTTTGTTCCAACTGTTCTTAAAAGAGCTTATAAGTTACTGCAAAAAAATTAAAACAGTACACAACTCTTGAAAGGATACTATCAACTAATTCAAATTTCACATTAAATTTCTGGTTTTACCTAGGATTGACTCAATTATATGCAAGAACAGAACAAGAAATTCCATAAACCTGACATCACTTTCTATGTGATCTATTCTCTTCCCAGCTACATTCCACCATTTTCTTAATGGGAAAAAAATAAGTATCTTTACAATGCAAAGGAAAACGAAACAAGTACAGGGACCAAAATAACTTTCATCCACTCCATCAGCTTGACTGCAAGTCTTAAAAAAAACCCAGCATTCTTTTACATAGTAAGTTTAAGACTCACTGGTTTCTTCATGCAGGGTAAGTAAAGAAACAGCTACATTTATCTTCACTTTTATTTATTTGGCTTTAAATTACAACAAAGAAAACATTAAACTCCACAAAAGCAGCACTGGCTTTTAGTAGAATAATGAACTATTTTATACTGTAAATAAAGTTTTTTAAAAAACTACAAAAGAAAGCACATTTAGGGACATATGATGAAGGAACTCACAAACACCTGCCTCCACATAATTCGTTAGTGAACACAGTTCAGTAGTGAAAATACCTCTGATACAAACTGTCTGTAAAGACTGAATTTTCAGTCACTTGTTTTGGTTTTTATTGTTTTTTTGTTTGTTTGTTTGTTTAAATAGAATTTAGCTGCAGTTCAAAACACTTTTGTTCCCTTAACCAGAAAAGCATTTTCTCTACACAAGTTTGGTACAGTTAAATTTAACCAAATACACTTTTTAAAAAATTTCCCCTAAAAGCACTATGCAGCACCACAGACAGGTGAATCTCGTCCCACAAGAGACTTCAGTTCAACACCAGTTTTAGACAGAAAAGGCCACCATTGCTGGATATGGCAATACACACTAGAGAGAGTAAACAGACAGCTCAACTACAAACACATGGGCCAACACCACCAGCACCACAACTTTATCACAGCACTTGAAATAATAGGAGAATCTCAGCTGATAGGTGAGATACCCACTCAGAGAAATAAACACTCATGATGGTCCCTCCCACAGGGTGAAAACCTATCAAACAGCAAACAAATCCGAAGAACAAAATTACTTCCTTAAAAAAATTATCAGGGTGCCTGATCTGTGAGTTTTGAAATTTCAGACATACACAAGAATAAATATTAACTATTATTTCAATGGTTTTGCTCTATTTATACATATATAAACAAACAGATGTAATTTCAGTGTACAAACTGGCTTTTCAGGCTTTAAGGGATTTTTTAAATTAGGCACATTATCATACAATTTGAAGCTATAATACAGCCAGCCAAGGGCCGGCTTCAGTGTCAAATGCCCAAAGCTAGTCCCTTAGATCAACAGCACTGCTGACACTTGGTGGCTTTTTGTTGATAAACTTTTTAATACTCTAAACTAAAAACTCATTGTTTCAAAGATCAGGGGAAGAGTCTAATGCTGAATGCTTTTAAGAATGATGATGTTATGGGATTTCTTTATTCTCTAAATGCAATCTAGACACCTAAAATTACATACTATTTGAACCATTTTCCTGATTTTCTGATTAAATGTGTATTAGTTCTCTTGACATCTTTAAAGGATACTTCCTAAATTAGAGTACAAACTCAAAATGTTTTCTACTTAATGCACAGTTCATCTTTTTTTTCTCATAAATCTTCAGAGTTAGGGGACAGTACAGTCCCAAAATTGTGTACATACAGAACTTCACACTGAAGCCAAATAACACAAAATACCTATCTGAATCGTTCCATCACACAGCAACACTGCTGCACACATACATTCCAATTTCGCAGTATGGGGCAATCTGCCTCTACAAAGTTGTCTAATTCTTTGCATATGCACGTTCATACTTATGCTGGGTTCCTCCACAACCAGCACCACCACACTTGTTCTATCCTTCAAGATGCCGAACAGTTCTAATAAGCACTGTGAGGATTAACAACAACATTTGCTGATGAGTCCTAAGCCCTTTACACAGGATCGTTCACAGAAACCTCCCTCAGTCCACATTTATTACTTCTTGCCTCCTGTTCCAGCAGGTGATCAACACACAAGAGCTGCTGCTGCGCTCACCTGATGGTGACAGCACAGAGCCAGAAAGGACTGAGCTGTGCCACACCAGTACTTTGCACGTGCACTCTTTAAATCATTTCCCACACTGCAATGTCAGCGTAGATAACCACTGCCAGAACACGACACAGAATCCCTCCAAGTCAACCACAGGTTCAGGTAATCATGACCTCTCTTTATACAAAATAAACGCGTAATTTCCGCACCACTCTTTGATGAAGGGACCACAAACTTAAAAAGAGGAAACAATTACAGTCATTAGAATTTCACCCAAGCGTGAGATTTAATCTCAGGCCAATGGCTGTGGGGGTCTCAATGGAGACAAAATTGCTCTGTGGGAGAAAAAAATGCCTTGATGATGACATTAGTCAGCAAGAGAGACTGAGCTTTGTCTTCCATCCAACAGCACAGTCAAATACAAGGAAACCATTTTCCCTCCCCCTCTTCTTGATTCTAAAAAGAAAGCTACAATTTGGGGTTTTTTCTCTGAAAAGCAATTTTTGCATACTTTGGAAAACTTTCTTTCCCAAAGCAATACTGCTGAAAGGCTAGTTTTTAAAATAAGAGAAGTAGATTTAAGCATGAATGAACATCTTTGACAAAAAAAAAAATTCTTATGCCTATCCTTACTAATACCATATGATAGTTCTATCAACAACTTTCAAACACTTCTGCAGCTTTTTTTTTCCCCCAACAGGTTCTTCACAACCATTTCAAATTTTACATATACAGGAGAATCACATCTAAAGTATGTTCATCTGCTCTAGAATGCATTTAATGGAAACAAGACAGATAAAACTTGGCCCAAAAAAAAATTAAGGCACAGTTTAACAACTAAAAAGAGCTCCTGAGATCCAAGAATACCATTTTACTCTTATATGCCAATCATACGTTGCATCTCAAATAAGAAAACAAAAGGAAAATGTAAGCACAAAAGACAAGAAAATGCTACAAGTAACTGTATTAAATTCATTTTTGCGGTACTGCAGAAAAAACAAACTTGCAGTGGACAAAAGTGTCATCATCATCATCCCCACTTGTATAACAAGAAGTAAAAAAGGAGATTCTTAACAAAACCATAAGCCCAAATGAATCATCTATTCTCCACAGCCTGAGATGAGGCAGTCTGGATTCTTACCAAGATCAACTTCTATAAATCTCAAAATTCAAATCTCAGTTTTTATTACCCCTTATTATGCTTTATCTCCATGATGCTCCTGAATACAATTTCTTCATTTTTGTTTAAGCTACCCTGCCTATTCCATTTCCTCTCCTTCTGCTGTTACATTAAACATAAATATATATTTATTATTGTTTGTCTGGTCCCAACTACTCCTAGTGCTGGTAATGCCGATAATTACCATCTAACCTAGGATTAATCAGCCTAAATTTGAAACCAAGGCTGTAATTCAATTTGGAAGCCAACATTAACCATTTCATGTTCACTTCAAGAGATTAAACTGCACAAGAACATTTTGGTAAAGTAATTGATAAGGAGATGGGAAATAAGAATTACTGGTATATACTTAGCCTGCAACATTTTCTGAAAGCAAATAGTTTAAAGGAAGCACTTCAGAACAGCTACCTAATCTAAATTTTACAGATAGCACAAGGAATATTTTCTCACAGAATGCACAGTATCTCTGCAATCCCAGCTATCTCTGGGACAGGCTGTTCAAGTCTCCTTGCTGAAGCTTGCACTCAGAGTTCCTTAGGGTTCCAAGACACAAAACAACTCACTGCTACAAGGAAAAACAACTTTTTATTACACTGAATGGATTTCAGCAATGACAGTGTGCAGGTTTGGTTTGTTCACTTTGTGAGATCTGTTGCACGTCTGCTTTACAATTATAACCTCAGGTTTTCCATCTGCATTTTGTTTTTCTAGAGGTTTTCAAAAATAGTACTTTACAACAGCCATGCAAAAACACGTATTAAGCACAAAAAAACCAAAACAAATATATAAAGGAAATTCAGTTCATGGCTCCATCAAGCTAACTAGCTATTCAAAACTAGTTGATACATAAGCAACATATCATTCTGCTTATATCTAAGCCTCTACTAATTGCGGACAATTTCTAAATCAAGATGCAGAACAAATACACTAGAATTTTTTAAGGCTAGTTTGTCAACTAGCAGGTCACTGGGTTGCCAAACTGTACTATTTAGCAAGCAAGCATATCCATCATGAGTAAAAATGCTACTTTGAAAAATGTGCTTTAAATTTACTTTGACAGGGGTGATTTTAACTATGAATATGATTCACATTTTACAGTAAGTTGTTCTAGATTTTATGCAGTTATTTATAATACTTCACTACATTAGCTGTATTTTAAAGCATCTAAAAATTGATTAATAAAGCTTCCCCACTCTTCCAAACAGCTTACCAATTAATTTAAAGCAAGAATAAACATGAGGCAAAACTGAAAAGTGGTTCTTTGAAGAATGTTTGCACACAGTATCCTGGAACAAAGAAATTCTGTTTTTAAAGCAATAGGAAAAATGATCAAACAGACTTGAACAGCACCACTACAGTGCTCGGTTATTAAGTTTTCCTGAGAAGCTGTCATGGTTTTTTGTCAAATAACGAAGTGTCAAATAGCACAGTTTTGTGGTATACAAGCAAACAAACACAACCATTCAGAAGCTTTGTAGAAAAATTGTCATATATTAAGCATGGGACAATTTCACATTCAAATAAGTTTCAATAAAACCACTCCTGGTTAAAATCTACACTTAAGATTGAGAATTCCATTCTAAATCACATCTTCCAAACAAGAAATGTGCTATTATTTTTATATTTTAAACCCCATACAGAAACCAGTACATTTCTGACAAGACTCTAAGAAGCAGCAGAAGAGAATGTGATTATTCACTATAACTTTTGATATCAGGAGACAGTGGGTCTCTTGCTCCTTGTAAACTACTTGACCCAGAAAATGAACAGAAGACTCCTCCTGCTTCAGTCTCTAATATTGCCTAAGAGTTGTTGTGTAAGTTTAGGAAGTTGTAGAATGTGTAACTTTTAGAGGGAAATCAGCTTCAAGTCAAAATTGCAGAAAAGGGTATAGAACAGAAATAATAGCAGCAGTCCCACTGTTGCATCACTCACAAAACCCACAGAAACAAGAAGCAATGCAATACATAGAAAGTTAGAGCCATTAAAGTTATTACATAGACAGGCAAAAACTTCACAAGACCCATCTTTTAAGGTAGCCTGATACACCCCCCCCAAGTTTCATTCTACCCAATATCACACAACAAATCCTATTTCACACAGTAGTGGTTCGAAGCAGATTTAGTACAACTAGCTTCCTTTTACCCAGTTATTAAAAGACATGGGGAAATGAAGAAGGAAAGACTTGTGCACACTAAATTCCATGGTTCCCACATCAAATCACTTGTTTTTTCTCACCTGCTACCTGTGTCTCACGTCATGTGTAAGACAACACTCCACAAGTTTTTATTGTTTAAGGCATAAAAAGCACAATTCAAATTACAGATGAAATAAGACTAACCTTCCTAAAAACACAGAGGATGTTTTCTTTAAGAACCAGAAAATTAACCCAGAGTTGTGTTCCAAATCGTCTACTTAACTCTGTTTCGATTCACAATGTCACTTCCCCCATGCTGCCCTGTTACCCTCGAGTACTTAGCCCTAATATCCTACATTGTAAGCAAACACTGCCCTCTTGTGCACTGCAACAACCAGGAGACAAAGTCCCATTTCGGGGGTTGTGGAGACCATGCAACAAAATTTTTATGCTGGCTGCCTTTCTTCATGCATAGCTCCTTAATTAAAAAAAAAAAAGAAAAGAAAAGAAAAAAAGAAAAAAAAAGAAAAAAAAAGTGGTTTTTATTTTAAAAGGTCAATAAAAATACTTCTTCACGTTTTCAGACAAGTATCTGGCACCAGCCAAATTACAGTGACTAAAAAAAAAAAAAAAAAAAGACACTGTTTCAATTTCACTTAAAGAAATAAAGTTTATTTGATATTTTAATACAAAGCAGTATCAGCAATTCACAAGCACCATGAACCCAAGGATTCTAACAGGTTTTAGAAAATTCCCACTAGTGCCAGCTGAAGTCCCTTAACCCATGAGTACTTCTATAACATCAACCACTACATCAAGGTTTGTTGATAGGAATTACACTACATAAGAGTTGTATGTTCATTTTCTTTCTACCAGAACAGGGTTATGTTACTCTCACTTCAAGCTGGCAGCCAAAGACCTCAAGACTCTCTAGTGACTTCTCTCTGACTAGAATGATATCCACTAAATACAAGGCACTCTTTCCCTCCAGAGGTTTCCCTTCATTCAACAGCTGTACTCAACAGCAAGTCATCCACACCTACAACTATAAGACTCTACTTGCTCATTCACCTAGAATAGAAAAAAACCCAAGAACTGTCACATCTTCACAAAGGTCTCAACAAACAAAAGCTCACATCAACAGAAGTGTGTTTTCACTGCAGTAATGCAAAGGTAACTCTAAGTTTACAAAGCCTCTTAAAAGCTTATAACAAACTCAGCAAAACAACTAACCTGTGATAAAAGGTGGGGGCGGGGGTTGTGATATGTTAATCTTACAAATAATCTGCATCTGACTGAATTTGAATGCTGGTAGCAAGATCACATTTCCGTTGATCTCCCAAGTCTTTTCACTGTACCTATTTGCATCAGCAAGACACACTTTTGCTATGCTCATTTCCCCCTCTCCAAGCGCTAGTGAAAGTTCAAAAGTCTTGGCCCCTCCAATGTATCAGGTATGAATTAATACCCTTCCTTAGCTGAACACAGCAGCAAAGTGGAAACAGACACTTGCAAGGCAGTCTTCTTTGAAAGGAACTGCAGGGACAAATGGTGACAATGAAGTTCTAGTTATAAAGTAAAAAGGTCAAAGGTTCAGACAGGCATAAGGATTACAAAACTGCAAGTTTGTCAGAGTTCCCCCGCAGCCCAGGTTTAAACAACCAGGGTCAAACAGTAGCTTTCCAATTAAACCCTTATAAAGATCCTCTGTCCTTTGAACTTCATGGCGGGGGGAAAAAAGAGGGAAAAAAAGAAAAAGCAAAAGATAATTTTCTGATTTAGAAATTCTTTTGAGGACCCATCTAGAAATCAAAGAGATAAAGAGCATATGACAACAGCTCACCTAAAGCAAACACAGTATCCCTTGGCTGCCTGTGTGGGGGAAGTTGGGATGAGGTAATCGTGTTCTCCTGTATTAGTGTGCTGACCCTTTGTAGGGCATGAAATTAACCATCAGCAAGGAAAAAATCTGCTACTGCTTAAACTACTTTACTACGCAAAGTGGTCTTAAAATGAAATATGGGGATTGAATTTCATCTGGCAGATTAACTTGTCTAACCTCTCTGCAGGCATCCCTTCCTGTTGAACTCATTTGAGAAACTACTCCAGACCCTACCGGTGCACAGGTTTGTGATAAACAAATGTAAAAGCAACTCTTATTTTATTTCAACGACATTAACATCAGCTTCACAAAAAACCAAGTGCTGAACATTAACAAAATAACAGAAGCTTAAAAAACCTCGCAGTGCTGTGACAGAAACTACCCCATCCCAGCACAAATTTTTATCAAAAATACCTCCATTAATCTCTACAGCAACAGAAGAATGCAGCAATGACAAAAATATCAGTCCTGCATCTTGTAGTCATTCCTTCAGTGTACAAACCAAGTGTAAGGCTGATGTGGGTGCTTCTTACTGCTTGGGACAAGATAAGAATTGGCACTTTAGATTCGATTACTCAGGTTTGTTTGCTGTCCTTAGCAAGTCAGACACAAATGGTTGTAAACACTGGTTTTATTCCTTTGCTTGAAACAAGATCCTGCTAAAGCACAGGAAAAGTCTGAAACTGTGCTTAAAAGTAAAGAGTTCTGTTCTTATTGTTTGAAAGAGTAAGACAGAAACACATAGCACAGTCCAAGCCACACAGCTACCCACAGTAACTTAACGCCTTCCTGCCAGAAGGAAGACATGTAAGAGCCTTATAATAATATAAATCAGTATGGTTTGAATACAAGTGAAAGGCATGAGAAGACACCAAGTGATTATTACTTATTCCATTCCAACCTTGACTATCACCTTCCAGCTAAAAGTTAAACAAAACATCTTGGATGAAACTGCCTGCAACATTTCAAATTCCCAGCATGCAGGTTTGGTTTGTTTGGGTTTTTTTGTTTTGTTTTTTTGTTTTTTTAAAAAAAAAAACAACAAACCAAAAAAAACCACACCACTTTTAACATTCAGTATGTTTCATTTTCAAGGACAAGCTTTGCAAGAAAAGTGTAGCCACACAGAATGAAATATGACTTCTATTTTTCATTCCATTTGGTTACTACTCAAATATTCTGCATTCATTTAATCCTAAAGTATCAAGCATCTTGTGAGTGACTGTGAGAAGTATTCACAAGGTCAAGCACTACCTGGCACAGCATGATAAAAATGCAATACTAAATTCTGACATGAAAAAATCCATTTCAGGAATTAGCTACATACAGAAGCACGTTGAAGAGTGGTAAACAGTAACATTTAATCTGTTAGCAGATTTATCAGCTTTGTACAGCAAAGGAATTAACTCTTAGAAGCACTCTGGAAGCACTGAAAAGATCACAATTACAAGAAGGAGATAACCTGGGACACCATCGGTGAAAATAACACTTTGGAAGAGAAAAGCCAGAAAGTGACTCCTCAGGAGAGACCTAAGTGAACAATGCTGGTACTACTCAGTCACAGCAGTGTCTCCATAAGCTGAGATTACTCAAGGGGAAGCCAACTAGTTTATCCCATCTTGGGTGAAAAAAGAGAACTGCAAACAACAAGATGCAATAACATTTTCACAGCAGTAGCTTCTCCTGCAAACCCCACACGCACACGACTAACACAGAGTTCTGAAGCAGCCCTCTCATCTCTGCTGTCAGTCCACCTTCCAAACTCACATCCAGCTCCCTTGCCCACAAGCATCCTACTTCTAGTTTTTCTGCAGATCAACTTCCACGTATAGCCGCTCCAGGATCTGAATTCAGAACATTGACATTTTGAAGAGGTATGGGAAATCTGAGGTGCAGAATAAACACAGGAAGATAAAGTATTTTGCACTTACGTCTTATTGAAAAATCATACGTAGAGAAAACGTGTAGCAACAGGGAAATCACAGATTCCATCAAAAAGAAAAGAGTAGTGGCATTCCTAGCTGCAGAGAAAATGTTCGGAACAGTCAACCCTTGATGTTTAGTGATGAGGAAGTAGATGAAAATAACCTAAATTTTTCAAGTAGAATTATCTGGACTCACTTTCCATTCCTGAAGTGGTGAAAAAGTTGGCATTATTGAAATGCACACAAACACCAAAGAATGTACCCTGTTACACAAGACATGCTACACTTCAGTTTGAGTTTCACCAAACCTGTAAGCACCTAAATAGTCCCACAGACACAGAGCAGGTTTTATCATCAAGGTTTCACCTTTCAAACTTGGTAGTAAAAAAACCACCAAGATACATCTATGTTATCAAGCAAAAAAAAAAAAAAAATGAAGTTCCTAATCCTTTAAACTATTAACACAATACTGCATTTTCTCTACAACCCTTTCTTAACACACAGAATTGCAGTAACTCACACTAATCAACTGGTTTACTTCAGTAAGATACATAAGCTGGTATAACTGGAACTAAGCGAGTTTGATGTGCTTATGTGTCTGAACTACCATCTGTAAAGAATTCTTTTTGCTGAGAAGGAAATTCTATCTCATGCAGTCCATGCCTCCCTTCTAGGCCTATCAATAAGCACATCCGAATAACTTATTCAGCTGGTGTGGACAGCTGTGACTAAATAGTTTGAAGATCTTCATAAAAGTAACAGCAATGAAAAGTCTGTGTATCAATCGACCACCCCAAGTAAGTGTTAAAGTTATTGAAAAACAAAACTGGTTAAAGCTGATTTCTAAGTTTTCCCATATTCCCTTCATGAGAAAGTTCACACCATTCAGATTGTTGCTTCTGGCAGAAGGGAATGTCTGGCTACAAATGACTCTCCAGGACATCCAAGAAACATCTGCCAAAGTCAACCTTGCTCTTCAGAAGATAATCGGGTGCTTACAACTACTAAAGAATGATAAGGGACTGTCAAGTACAAGAGATGACTACAAGACCACAGGTTTCTGGAATTAAGCACACAACCACTCCTCCCTTCCAGCTGTGGAACACACATTGATGATAGCATTTTACTGCTGGTGAAACCGACAAGTAAGTAAATATTTATTATCCTACCCACAAGTAGCGCAACTTATAAATAACACAGCTGTTCAAAAGGGGGTTAAATTCCTACATCATGACAAGTAACTCAGCTGAACCTCAGTCCAGCCTAGCAATGAACCACAGTCTAGTCTAGCAAGAAACATTGTCTTACGAAACTACCACCAAGTTGTATTAAAGAAACACCGGCAGAGGAAGCGCAGAGGAACTGAACTTGCAGGCTGATCCCTGCAGTTGCATCAACCTGTGACTACTTTAAACTCCTGCAGCTATAACTCCATTATATCCTTAGCCAAGCACCGATCACCCCTTACACTCTTTAAACGAGATGGAATGGGGAAATAAAACAAGGTGAACTAATTTAAAATTAGTCCTAATGCAAACCAAATTAACCTTCTGATATCACCTATGAAGACTAAAATGAAGACCTACCAAAATTCACGAAATTATTTCTAAGCCTAAAATTATCACGTTACAACTCCCTAGTCCTCCAAGACAACGTGGGCATATCTAGCAACTATTTCGCAGCTCTCATCAAACTCTGACTGCTTTAACAAGCAAGAAAATGGAAAATTATTGGGCTCTTCTGTGCCATTAGTAAGGCCTCCATACAACAAATAAAACTTTTTTTCCGATAAGTGTAAGAAACCAGAGCATACTTGACGATCTTAAACAGCACCCCAAGAACCCACACGTAAAAAGTGCTTTCCTATGAGCACTGATTTTTATTTGAAGAGCAACTACAAGCAAGTGTAGCAAACTCATAGGTCCGTGAAAAACCTGACACCCCCCGTTCTCTCGGTTTGAGCATAGCCGGAGATCCGACTCCCAGCGGCCCCGATTCCACCCACGGGCACGGGCAGGCACAGCCCCGCGGGGCGCAGACCCCGACGAGGGCTGGAACACCCCGGGACGCACGGCAGCCACCAGGGCGGGCCCCCCCTGCGCCCCCCTTACCGCCGATGATGGTGCGGATGAGGGAGGCGTGCCCCGGGCAGTCGACTAGCGTAAACTGGAGCTCGCCGGGCCCTGGGCCCAGCTGCGGCGGCAGCGCGGTGCGCAGGCAGGAGAAGCCCAGGTCCAGCGTGATGCCCCGCGCGCGGCTCTGCGGCGCCCGGTCGAAGGCAGCGGTAGAGCCGGTGGTGCTGAGCGCCCGCGCCAGTGCCGTCTTCCCGCTGTCGATGTGGCCCAGCACTCCCACGTTCACGTTCAGGACGCGGGCGGCCATGGCTGCACTGCGCCCGCCCGGTCCGTCCCCACAGCGCCCCTGCGGCAACGCGGACGCCGCCGCCGCCGTTCCGCCCGCCGGGATCCCGTGCGCTAGGGAGACCCGGCAGGGCGAGGGCTGGGCAGAGTCAGCGCTTGGCTGCTTGCAGCCAGGGCGGATTGTCCGCTCCCCGGCCGGCGATGAGAACCACCCCAGCTCAACTCTCTGCCCTGCGCTGCCCCTACCAGGCACCCCGTGCAAGGAGAGGCAATTTCAGCTAGTTACTTTAATGGCAACTGCGCCCCCTCGCCGGGGTGTGCCCGGCCTGAGGGAGGGCTGGGAGCCAGCAGCCTTCGGGGAAGGGAGCACTGTGTTTTCCCTGAGCATCCGCACCTTCGCTCCCCTCTCGCCCACGCTAATCAGACACTGCAGGGCTGCTTAAACCCCCAAGCAAACCCCGGTGCTCCTGGAACTGTGGTGACTAGGTTTGATTTCCAAGTCACATGGACATCGCAAACCCACGTGGAAAAGTAGGTCACGTTTGGATCATTTACTCTCCTTACACTTAATAAATTCTAGGCTTACATAATCCATTTTCCTGTAAAGGGGTGTTCAAGTTAGGTAAGAAACTGCTTTAAAAATCATATCCTTAATGAATTAAGAATCCAAGATTATTAACAGTGATGAACAGCTCTCCTGGAAACCACCGCTACCACCACCAACACCGACAACCACATTGTGGTGAATATTGGAGAGGCCTGAGGGCATTTCAGAGGCTAAAGGCATGATTCCTTCACGGATTTAAGTCACTTCACTTTACTGATATCCCAGGGAGCTAAATGCTCTACAGGATAAAGCTTAACACGTGTGTTCGGCATTTCAATAGCGACTAAGGAGCCCAAAGTACCTCTTCAAATGATTACAGCTCTTTACAAGCCAAGAAACCAAGACTGTGTCATGGACTTCCCACAAGCGTCAAAGGAGACTAGACTTGTTCTATATTCTACTTTTTTTTTTCCCCTGAGAGCAGTGCAGTTGCTTTTCTGCTCACTCTGTGCAGTAATATATATTGCTCATAGTAATAACATTCACATCTGAATAACCGATGAATGAGCCAGAAGTGTAAAATGACTTTGCCTAAGGCTACTGTCAACGTCATGGATTTGGGTTTTAAGCTTTGACTCCAAACTCCAGGCTTTTTCTTACAAAGAAATCTGCTTTATATACCAACAATTTCAATATAAAAGAGTTTGGTTTAAAGCTGGATGCAAATTACTCCTCCTTCCCAAACATATGGAAGTCAAGATGATAGAATCAATGACTCAAATGAAAAAGGGGGGGGAAATTGCATTTCTTCCTAGCACTCAGTGTTATTTGACAGACAACTGTCTCCCTAAAGGAAAGACGTGAACTCACAAGAAATACCGAGCTAGCCTAGCTAATCAGCTTCTCAAGCAGAATAGTTCAGCCTAATGGAAGCTCTGTCATGGGAACCAAATTAAGCACGTCACTTTTCAGACCAAGTTCTCAGGCTTTGAATAGTTTCCTGCTAAATCATAAGGCTCATATACACTTCCTTGTGCTGAATCTGTTACAATCAATACGCATTTGCAAAGGGAACGGAAAGTTTGTACCAATTCCCATAAGGCCCTAAAAAGTTAAAATCCTTACAAACATCCCTGTATCATATAACCTACCCTTTACTTCTTTTCTTTTAGCATAATGAGTTCAGAAGGAAGAGGTGGGAAAAGGTCTGATTCTCAACCAGAAAAGGTGATATCCAGAAGTCCTCCCAAAACATCTAAAATAACAGCTATTTTTCAACAAGACTTGACAATGTAGAAAGGTCTAAAACATTCTACAGCTCTTGAGAAAACTGGCAATGAGGTCAAGGACGTCCCATTTCAATACTCACAGTGTAAGAGGCCACAGCAGGGCTCACGTGAGATTGATTTTGGTCTGCCAGGCTAACAAAGAGATGCATTTTGCTCAGCCAGAATTTAGAGGGATACTGGATAGAACTTATGGGATGAAAAAAAATATAATTCTTTCTGTTAAGGATAGCTAAGGAAGGAAGATAAAAATCTGCAGGAAAATAGATTTCATTCCACTCCTCACATAACAATAGTGGCCTTTCTTTTACTCCTGAGTGACCTCCAAGAAAGAGGAGTATCAGGTAGAAATGGAGATTTGGTTTTCTCCCTTTAGACACAGAAAAGATTTGCAACTTTCTAGACAGGGAAGCAGTGCTCTTCTGTAGAGGGAAGGAAAAAACTCAATGCCTACAGCTGTGTTGTTACCACTGAGATCATACTTCTGTCTCCAGGGTTTTAGAGCCTGTGGATCTGATTTTGCCACATATCACTTGAGGAAATCTTAGAGTGCACATAGTGTCTATGACATGAATAGCTTCAATCACCATTATCAAAGAAGAAATCTGATAAAGACAGATATAAGCACTTTTATTCAGCCTTTAGAAAGGTCCATTCTGTTAGCTTACAAAGTTTTAGAATTAATTACAAATTTGGAAATTAAGGTGTGGCATTCAGTAGAGCACATCACTCCTATTGCTTTGAAGAATAGAAAAATAATCAGCTTTTTTTGGAGGGAACTAAACAAGACATGACCACTAGCCCCACCACTCCCTCTACCTCTGCACAGAAGTCTTGGTATTACTAAGGGGGAGAGGGGAACCTGGCAAAATGAGATAATCCCAACTTCTCCAGATTTTTCTATATCCTTCACAAAATTTGTAGCATTTAGCTGTTTTCTTTGTTTTCCCCTAAACTAACCACTCTCCATCCCAGTTGTTCTCTCCCTTATGGAATTTCTTCCTTAAAACATGTTCACTTTAATTGCTAAAGTTTGTGGACTCATGGGAGAAAGGGCAGGAAGTCAGACTTTTGGGATAGGGTAAAAATGTAAAGGTCATTCACACACTCACACACACATACTCTCTCTCACTCCAAAAATAACACACTATTTGACAGTTTCAGGATTCAGCATGTCCCACTGAAATTTGAAAGCTTATGCAAAACAAGGCTACGTCCTGTAACCTCAAACATTTAGTCTAGGAAAACAGCTCTCAAGTCTCCAGCTCCCAGATCGGGTATCGCGTGACATCTGTGCCAAATAGAAGACCTCAAACCAGGGGGCAAAAGAAATGTTGGTAAAATGAGTTGATTAAACATGGTGAATAACAGTTCAGACTGTTAGTGACAGGTATTATTTTTTCTGATTAGCTGGCTAGCAAAATATTACATTATACTCAAAGTATCCATAGAATGAGCTGGGCAGAATGGTCACACAACCTACTTATGTTCCATCTGTGGCCTGGACAAAGGAGGAAGTAATGGTTTGAAACTGAATTATTTTATCCTCCCTCTCTAATACGTTAACTAGTCAAAAAAATCACAGAAAATAATGTTAAAAGGGTTTATATTTCCTCATACCAATGCATCACAACACAAGACACCAACTATAAAGATGATATATAATATGGAAGCTCAGTTCTAAACTTCCCAGTAGTTCCACTTGTATTCTGTTCTTCCTGGGGCATAAACAATTAATCCTGTGTGGTCTGAAGGATTATTGTTTATTTTCCCTCATCTGAATGTCCTCTTTTGCCGCTCTTTAACTGCAACTTCAGGACAATGCTCAAAGAACATATGGAATGAGTAAAACAATCAATACAATGAGCAATGCCAAACCTGGCACAGTTAAGTAATACCTGTGAGCAAGTAAGAGGGAGAAGCCAGCCTTACATTTATCCAGCAAACTATTTTTTACTTTTATTTCTATTGAGGTATCCTCTTCTACTACAAACACAAATCCAAATAATGTTAATCATGTTTTTTGCAGGTCAATATTAAAATTGTACCTTCATTGTGGCAGCAAATTTTATTTACTGAACAGCAATGGTCAGTAGCAGACAGAAGTTTTAAGCTCTAAATTCTGCGTTTGAGACATCTTATTGCCGTAAACAAATACTTAACACTGTTTCTTATCTACTTTAAGCAGGAAAAATCCCTAATTAGCATTTCCAAAGTTAAAGATCCTTATGTAGCATTATCTGATTATTATAGACATAGAACATTTCTATCCTTCCTCCAAGTTACAGTGAAGATTAACAGCAATTCTTTATTCCTACCATCTACATTCCTGTATATTGAATTTAACCAAAACTAAATAAGCAAATATTACTAAATGGATTTTGAAATGCCATAATCTCAAAAACAGGTCTTGTTGCAACATCAAACAAGATAACATGGACCATATGGACAGGTTTCAGTCTAAGTTAACAAATTATTATGTATTTCACCCTTTTGAAAAGGAGGGTCATACCTAGCCTGAGCCCCTTGATAGCAACATCACTGCCTTCAGAGCTCTTACGAGACTTGCTAATTATTCTTCCAGAACTGGCAGAAACTTGAACTCTGACCAGACTTACCCACAGCACTTGTGGCTGTTTAATGCACTGGAGAAATCAAAATTGTATACTTGCTTTTTTAGAAAGGAAAAAGTGTGCAGCTCAGTACCTATTAGGTATTTGTATTCTGCGACTAATATGACCCTGAGAGGATGTACACAGTCTAATGGCATACACGCTTTTCTAATTTTTTAAAGAATAGCTCATATTTGTTAGTCAAAAATTCTTAGCTGAACAGTTGTATAGCAGGATACCCTTACAAAGGTGTTGAACCACATATGTGTGCAATTATATTGTAATTACAATTTTAAACAAGAGTATGTAAATGTAAGCTGACAGAACAAATAACAGAAAAAGAACACAACAATAAGCAAAGTATTTTCTTTGCCAAATTACATTTATAACAAAACTAATGGAAGCTCTTGAACAAAGAGGGAATGAATAGCATGTGTATGGTTCACTGGGCTTTTGCACATTGAACTCCCATCCCCCCTAAAACTGCTCTCCAAGCTTGTGCTGTCACAAGACTGCTTTTGCAATTCCCCTGGCAGTGCACAGGAAAGCCAGGTTGGCACCAGACATCAGTCCTCCCTCATACTACAGTAATCCACTGGCTTTAAACATTGCAGATACAGCAATGGTTTTATAATCACAGAAAACTCTATATATGCATGGGAAGAGTCCCCTGTCTTTTTGTGGGAAAGATCACAATATCTACAAAGAGAACTCACTGGAACTGCAAGTTGCCAGATCTAAAATTTCAGTGTGATTTATCTCCATATTATCCTTTTAAATTCCTCATAGAAGGTGCAGCAGAATTACCAGCAAACCACAGTTAGGAGCTGTAACAGCCTAGAAGCTGCAGCATCACAGACCTCATGAAATAGGGATGTTTCTGTGAGGCCATGAAACGACCTGCTGAGAAGCTGGAGTGTTTTTACCCATTTCAATTGCTCAAAGCTCATAAGGAATACGTGCTGTAGGTGCAGCACATGTCACAGCCTCAAATGCTTACAGGAAGGCTTTCAAGATGCAGAATAGAATTATTCTGCATTTTCAATGAGCACTAAAAACTAGTGACCAACACCGAGCATGTAAGAGACCACCCTTATTTTCCTTGGCAAGGTAGTTCGACTACGAGGTCTCCAGTGGTTCCTTCCAACCTTAACGATCCTGTGAATCTTTGACAAAGTTTTAGAAAACACCATTGGAAAGCTTCACTTTATTTCTGTGAGCTAAAGCCAGCCGAGGTTTTGATAAGGCTCTGCGTTCCTGGCGCACTGTCAGCGGTTGTGGTCGGGCAAGCGACAAGACACCGAACCAGGGAAACCTAGGCCTCCCCCAGCCCCAACAGCGCGGACAAACGCTGCCTCCAGCGCGAAATCGGATTGTACGAAGAAATAAAGTGCTTATGGTGCTGCACGGCCAAGAAACCTGCGAGCAAAACGAGATGGTTCCCCCTCCAGGAGAGCTCCGCTCGCCTCTCCCCAAACCGCCGCTGACGATTCAGAGAATCGCAGAACCATTTAGGTCGGAAGAGACCTCCGAGATCACGGAGTGCAGCCCATGACCAGCTTCTGAACCAGACTCTGTACACCTCCAAGTGATTTCGCCACCTCCCTCCTTCCCGGCCCTACTCCTCCACAGAGCCCGCGCCCGCCCGGACCGTCTACACCCGCCGCACGCGGAAACGAGAGGGAGGCCCCTAAAAACCCTGCGCCCCTGCGGCTGACGGGCAGGCTCCGCGCCCAATGAGCGCCGAGAGTGCTGTCTTGGGGGCCAATGACGGGTCGGGGGCGGGGCGTGTCGGTGTGCGCTGGGAGCCTCGGTAACGCGCGGGCCGCGTGCGAAGGGTGCGGGGTGGCTGGGCTCGAGCTTTCCCTGCCCTGCCCCGCCATGAAGATCGAGGAGGTGAAGAGCACTTCGAAGACTCAGCGCATCGCCGCCCACAGCCATGTCAAGGGTCTGGGGCTGGACGACAGCGGCGCCGCCAAGCCGGCGGGGGCCGGGCTCGTGGGGCAGGAGAATGCGCGCGAGGTGAGCGCGGGACCGGGCTGGGGTATCTGACAAGTCCCCGACAGCGAGTGAGAGTCATGCCTGGGTTCCTTCGGGTCGCTGCTGCGGTGTGAGACGCGATGGGGCGGTCGGGGCTGTATTTGTTTTGCTCCTGCTTTGCGCTAGGACGGTAACGGTCTCCCGGGTGTCGGGCGTAGAAATTGGGGTGTTAAAGGCAACGGAACCCACCAAAAGTCAACAGATTTGATGCAGATACGGATTGGAGCATCCGTTTCAATGCGGTGGCCGGATAAAACCATCACAAAATCACAGATTGGTTTGGTTTGGTTTGAACCTTAAAGATCATCTCTCGTTCCAACCTCCCTGCCGTGGGCAGGGATACCTTCCACTGGACCAGGTTATTCGGAGCCCCGTCCAGCCTGACCGTGAAAGATTTGTAGAGGGTCTGCGGCCCAGGTGGCGAAGATTAATTTCTTGCTTTACTTTCAAACCTCTCTCTGTGCGTGGGACTGCGGGAGGGAAAAGGAGTCGGAGCTCACAGATTGAGTTTTATTGTCTGTGGTTTTTAATGTCTGTGTTAGATAAAATGATTGTAGAAAGTACAAAAAAGTTCTTTTTGTGTGCATGGAACTGAAATCTCTACTTTTTGTAAAACCTTTTATTTCTAAACGCTTTAAGTAGTGTTGGAACAAAAGGTTCTATAGCAATACTTCTGTTAACAGTAGAAATGCTTATTTCACTTATAGGCATGTGGAGTTATAGTGGAGCTAATCAAAAGCAAAAAAATGGCTGGCAGAGCAGTGCTGTTGGCAGGACCTCCTGGAACTGGCAAGGTACTATTTTTCTATTTTGTTACAAAATAAATTATTTCTAAATCTAGTTTAATTTGTTGTCAAAACTGTTTTAGAGTAGTGGTTACAAAATGTTTTCGTATACCAGAATTTTTTTCAATCAATGTATTGATGTAGTTTCCTATTTAATTTTTTTACTTTATGTCATCAACACTGGCAGTACCCAGTGAGTGGTGTGTCCAACATCTTTAATGTGAAACCATCTCTTGTAGGTTACTAAACACATGGGTAACAAGGGGTCTGAAGAAGTTTTAGAAGTTACTTGTATATTAAAAGTCAGACTAGTTTTTGTTTGGTTTACTTTCCCCCCCCTGCCCCCCATGCTATTTAAGGCTTTTTGCATGTGTATCAGCTCTGTGTCAGATTCAAATTCAGATTCAGCTCTGTGTCAAATTCAAATTCCCAGTATTGTGCCTTCAAGGTTTTTTAAAAGTGTTGGGCCAAGGTCACCTGTGTTGGAAGAGAGTTGTTATATGTGAGAAATATATGTCAGACAGAATAATCTTACCATTAAATTGACAGTTGATATATAGAAGGTGCTATAATGAGGAAAGTTGCCTTTGTGCAAAAAGAATGCTTTCTTAACTCTCTTCAAAATTAATGTCTGGGTTTTGCATTTGATTTTGTTATTTTCGGGTTTTTTTGTTTTTTTCTTTTTAAAGACTGCTTTGGCTTTAGCTATTGCTCAGGAACTGGGAAGCAAAGTTCCCTTTTGTCCTATGGTTGGAAGTGAGGTCTATTCTACTGAGATCAAGAAAACAGAAGTTCTAATGGAAAACTTCAGACGTGCAATTGGTAAGTTCCAGGAAAAGAAGAATTAGTGTTTTTATGATACTTACTTTGCTTTTTTCCCAGTCATCTAAAGAGGAAGAACTTTCCAGTGATCATGACGTTCTCAGATTTTTGTATGCTTATTTTCTCCAGTGCTGATCCTAATACTGTAAATCTCTTTCACACTTTGTGGAGCCAGATTTTCTGTTTACAAACTGTAATTTAATTATTGTATTTTGGTTTACACTTCACCAAGTTCTTCTTTCATCCTCCATTTTGCCTGTGACTGAATAAAGCTGAAAGAAAAATTAATTTTTAGTTTCTTACAGAATTTAGCAGAAATATCTGTGAATAGAAAAATGTTCCTCCTGTGGTTTTTTGTTTGTCTGTTTGTTTTAGTGATTTCACTTTACTAAACAGTCTTAATCGGGGGTTCCCAAACAGGGGGCAGCATTAGGCTGACGTACTGTTCAGTGAGCACAGAGAGAGTTCCATGCCAACTAAATAAACACTTTAACTTAATGTCTTCCTGAATTCTACAGTGCATTTACAGTTTTGATGTAATTTGGCTTAATTTCCAACACAGCCTCAGTGATTATCTAAAATCTCTTACACAACTGCTGCTGACAGCTGATAAGTGCAAATAGAAGTGGCCCTTGTTTGTGTGAGGATTGACTAAAGAGAGCCCAGTTGATTTTAGTCCTGAACATATTAACAGTATTTTTCCTGTTTCAGTACCAAGTTTCCTCTTGGACTTCATCTGGCAGCAGCAGGGTGAAGAAGTCTCTCAGTTCTTCGGTGAAACAAAAGAACTGACTTTTATAAGAAAACAACTTTCAGTAATTTCTGGTCTTCTGGTTACCTTGAAAGGGCCTGGGGGAGGGAAGCCTTAGTAGTCTACAAAATTTCCTTGATGTGATGAAGTTCCCTGTCAGAGATTTAGAAACCTGAACCAACAGCTGAAACTTATGCCATCCATGTTTCAGTTCTAGAGATAGCAGAGATTTAACAGCCAGCTACATTGTTAGTTCCCTGCATTCCCTGAATGTCAATAGAGAAGCACTTTAAACAAATATTAGTGTTAATGAAGGATGGAACTTCTTTTATTTGTTTCTGTTGAATTCCATGTCACATTTTCATAATGCAGCGTTTATTGAATATTTTTATGGGTGTAAAAAAAATTCTCTGAATTACTTTAAAGGACTAGTAACCACCATTTCTTGTAACAAAATACCTTCCATTTGGGTTTTAATCTTGGGTAGGTTTTAGCTTCCCTGCTTGGTAAAGAAATATTTTACAAGGGTGCATTGAAAAAGAAAATTATTCTGTGCAGTGTAGCTGGGTCTGGGTGCAAGGGAGGCTTCAGATCACATGTCCATCAGTACTTAAAGTATTCATTTAGGTTTTATTGAATTTTGTTTGTTTCTGTGTCTCCTTGGTGGCAGGTTCTGTGTACATCATCATTGCTCATGTCATGCATTTTGCTTTCAAGGGATTTAGCCACCTGAATTTTAAAAAATTTGCTGAGATGTTAACATCAAGTTTTTTACGTAATGGTTGGGGGGTTTTTTGCTTGGAAACTAGAGATCCTGAGTGGTTTGAACCCATCACTTTCTTTTAAAAAGTGGGAGTTACTCTGAGTTTATAGAATTTCTATTGTTGTGAGTCTTTTAATAACAGACTTGACATAGTCTCATGGCCAAGTAGTGTTTGGGATGCAGTAGAGAGGTTATAATATGTAAGAAACATAAAAGGACTGAGTGGAAAATGGGGAGATTGAATTGTTGTATGGGTTAAAAGAAATTTAACCTCGGAGAGATTAATCCAGTATAGAGCCCATTAGCAGCCGGTGAGGATGATGATAGCAGCTAATGTTAAGAGCTCAGTTGCAGTAAAAATAACTGTTGCATTAGCCACTTCAATGGTATAACTGTTCCTTGTGTTGCCAAATTCTACATGCCAATGAGTCAAGCAAGCACTGTTTAGCTTCATGGAGTGCTATTGAACCAAAACATGAAGTAGCCCACATTTGCTGCCTTGGATTTTGTGTCTGATTTGGAAGTACATTTCTCTAAGAACTCTTCTGAGAATGAAGTTCATAGTTGCCACATACATATTAATTTGAAATCGAAGGATAATCAGCAGCAAATTCAAAGCACCAATTACCTTTGTTCAGATCGTGTTCATCTGTAAATATTTTCTACAGACACATCTCTAAGAGCACATTAGTCTGGATTAGAGGAAGGCTTCTGAAGCAAATCCCTGGGTTTGCCCTTCTGTTGTGGAACAGAATGAGCACATGAACCGGATTTTTTCCAGAAGAAACGGAACTGGAAGATTCATTGCATGCTTCAGCAGCATACGAATCATACCCCAAACACAAACAGGCTGCCACGTTTAATAGCAGAATAGAACTTGAGCTGAAAGGTTAAAAGCAAAGCAAAGAGAACAAGCAAACCTGCTCCAGTTTGTGGCAATAGCAGTTTCAATGTGCAGATTCCCATATTGCTTCACATTCATTTTATATGAGCCAGTGTGATGCAGCCTTGTCCAGGTCAGTTTTATAACTCAGAGGTTCATTAATTTCTCTCTGGTGTTTCAGCATACCTGAAAAACATTTCAAAAATTACTGAAATTAACTTTGTACACAACTTTTTATGTCATCTTAAGTAAGAGAAAGCAAACTTTTCTTACCAAAAATTTGTCATGTTATCCACAGGCTGTTTCTCACATTTCAGATCCTGGTCTGAATTTGGGCCCAGTAGAGGGAGACAGACTCGTGTTTGTCAGTTCTTTATAGCCCCTATCAGCAGCACAAAATTACTGGTGAAGTATCTGATCTCTTCCAAAGCAAAATGAAAAGTTATGGAACGAGGAAAGGTTTATAAAGTCATAGTACCCTTAGACTGGGCAGGATGACTTCCTTATATCTTGTTACAGCCCATTCATTATTTTTGGTATGACATGTATGTCTCATAACATACTTTATGGAGTTTGTTCAGATGTGGATTCTTTGAACTTCTATGTAGTTAGAACATACATAATTGTAGTGGTGGAGGTGATGACAGTAGGTTTGCTTTGAAACAGTCTGCTTGTAAATCTCTCCAGCTCTAAATTATTTATCAATTTAAAATAACCTAGTTAATTACAGTAGTTGTGACTAGAACAGAAGATAGCCAGATACTCTGATGATTGTGTAGCTGTCTGAAAAATAACAAAGTGAGGATGTAATTTTCAGCTATTTTGAAATAGTTTTAAATTTTCATTGTCGCAGTTTCTGCTGAATTTTGTCTAGCTCACCTTTTGCTATTAACTTGAAAAATATTTTAAATTATACATTAACCCTTTGGTAATTCTATGATGTTCCAGCACAATACCTGTTAATCAATTTATGTTACATTTTTAACTCAGTTGTTGAAGTGTAGAGTTTTTTTATGAAGTTACTTTTTTTCTTCTATCTTTTTGTTAACTTTGCAGGGCTTTTTTGATGGTCCAAAATTTGTGTAAAACTCATTGTTATGTTGATGTTACTAGTTTCGGAATATAATCTGTTTCTGGCTTTAGCATAGGGGAACAAGTCAAGCAAATTCCCTCTTTGTGGGAAGGAAAAGAGACAGAGGATCCTAGCATTTGTTTCAAGAACTAATAATAATGAATAGAAGAAAGTAATTTCTAAAAGTTCAGTAAAGTTCTTAGCTTGTGGGAACTTGGGCTGAGCTTTTATTCTGATACACAGCATGAATATTCTCACTTAATATGGAAGAAGAGAACAATAATTTGTCTTTCTGTCTTTAAAACTTTACCATGAAATATAACACACCCTAACAATATGTTACATTTTGTTGACAGTAAAGCAGCAGACTCCTATATATAGGAGTCCTATATATAAGTGTATACAGAAACTATTTAAAACTATTTCTTTCAGGGTTGAGGATTAAAGAGACCAAGGAAGTTTATGAAGGAGAAGTCACAGAACTAACTCCTTGTGAGACTGAGAATCCTATGGGGGGATATGGCAAAACCATCAGCCATGTAATTATAGGACTCAAAACTGCAAAGGGAACCAAACAGTTGAAGGTACGTGTGGTAGTCTCAGAGATTTCCTTAAGTGTTTTGGGTTTGCAGATTCTATTTTCAGCATTTCTTATTTCCATTTGAAGCTCTTGATCCCCATCTCTGTCAAGTGGGGCTGCCAGGAGGCTGCTTTCTTTGGCAAGACAACTTTATCCTGTTTATCTGCTTTATGTAGAATATTTAGATATTGGTCTTGTCCTACTAATTGAAATAGGAGATAAACCCGTCATCACTTGATTAGCAGCTGCTGTTATTTCTCTGTTTGGCAGCACACACCTGTATGCCTTCAATGAGTTAAAAGTGAGGTTTAATGGGAAGAGATCTTGATGCAGTTTTGTAGATCCCAGGTACCACAAAAAATGGGCTGAGTTGGCAATTTGAACTTTGTTCTTTCTCAGTCTGTGATACACTCTGACCCTGGCTATAAATTAATGTTCATGGTAATAAACATACGAGAAAGGCCTTGTTTGGTTTTGTTTTACTGATTGTCAGGAACCAAATTTTTGAGGATTACTTGAGGAATATTGCCTGTTTAAATATAAATTGTTCTTTGTGTCACATCTTTTCTTTCTACATGGAGTGTCATGTTCGAGTGAATATTTGATAGAGAACTGGAAATTGAGCTGGTGTGTTGCCATCTCAGGCCCACTTTCCTTTTGTTTTCTTGTCTCCATTCAATTTCCCTGTCAGACTTGGAGAGAACTAAAAGCTGCCACTTTTGTTAAGTATCATCTTTACTTCACTCTGAAAACAAGGAAATTAAGAGCAAAAGTGAATAAACATATATCAAGAGAAACAAAGGCATCTAATGTATTCCACTCTCCCACACAGAGCTCCACAGAGGATAGAGACTCAAGAAATCAAGGAACATAATTCAATGCTATAGCCAGATTTTTTATAGAAGTTTCCCTAGAAAGCTAGAGAACTACTGTTTCTTAGGTATAAATACATCATCACATTACTCAGAGATATGTTTTGCAGCTGGTACCATTATGTTTCTGGCACTGTCGCTTCCTTTTGGATAGCAGATTTTTTTGTAAGACACTAAGTTCTGTGCATCTTCCAGAATTATTTGCTATCCCTACTCCAAATGTTACAGCTTTATAAAATCCTAGAGGTATTGTCAGGGTGAGTTGCAGTTTAATTTCATCTGATGGAAGTGAGCTTCAAATTGAATTTCTTTACCTTGATTACTATAACAATATGGAGCTGTTTTGATGAACTGTGCTGTTTGCTTGTCTCCAGCTGGACCCAAGCATTTTTGAAAGCTTGCAGAAGGAGCGAGTGGAAACTGGTGACGTTATTTATATTGAAGCAAACAGTGGAGCTGTCAAGGTAAAAGAAAAGTTCTGTACTTCTAGGCAAGTGTATGGTTTTTGCAGACTTTTCTCTGCCTTTGTCAGAAGGCTCTCTGATTTATTAACCTTAACTGACATGATATGGTTACATGGAAAATTTTAAAAAGAGCCCAGTGCTTTCCTTATCTGGAGAGAAAAATCTCTTTTGCACCCAAAGAATGTGGTGGTCTGGTTCACAATTAAGGTCATCTGGCAAGGAAGCTATCACTGATGCTGTCTGGATGAGTTTTCTTTTCTGTAAGATCAAGGTATCTTTAAGGGAAGAGGGAAAGAACCAAACAACTTTAGTCATTTTCAGGCTGACATGTGCAGCGTATTTAATCTTTCTTTTATCGCTCTGATATTTTCTCCACAAGATATATAACATGTAGAAGGGAATACTGCATTAGTTAGCATTCTTTTCATATCTGATTTACAAAGTAGTGTATAGTGATACTTGCTGTTTAATGGATGAACGTAATATTTTCTATCATATAATAAATCACCCACCCACAAAGGAGGTTCTCCTAATCTCTGGTTAATCTGCTGGATTTGCCCTTTAGCGAGAATTGCATACGGTAAAAGAAAGGGAGAGGAATGAAATATTCTTACCACTGAAGATATCAGGTGTTTTTCAACAAGAGTTTTTGAGCTTTGATCAGTAGATAGAGTATGCCTGTTGCTAAGCAGGGAGTGGGATGTCTGAATTGTCAGCTGAAGCTTGTCAGAACTGGAATTGTGAACTAACCCTGTTATCAAATTCATGTCACTCGAGGTTTTGGTGCTGAAATTAATTTTATACCTGGGTTTCTCTTCGCTGTTTCTCAGAGGCAAGGCAGATGTGATATCTATGCTACGGAATTTGACCTTGAAGCTGAAGAGTATGTTCCCTTGCCAAAAGGTGATGTGCACAAGAAAAAGGAAATTATTCAGGATGTCACCCTGCATGACTTGGATGTGGCCAATGCTCGACCTCAGGTATCTGACTTCACAAATGAAGTCTTTACAGAAAAATTACTTGACATAGATATGATGTTACCAGAATAATTGAGATGTAGGAAGTTCAGCTAACTCACCCTCAAAGATTCCACTGTAGAAAAAGCAGTAGGTGTTACACCTTGAAGGCCAGTCTAGCTTTCCGCAGAGAGGTCATGGTGCAGCTGGCTGCCTCTGGGCCCTGGCACGGAGGTTAAAGAGGCAGTTGCTTCCTTAGGGTTCATGCACCTGGTTATGGAATACTGGTCAGCATAACACTCCTAGCACTACAGAGAATGGTCTGGGAGTTGTAAAACAGCTTCCACACAGGTGTTTGGGATCCATCACTTTCACAGTTAATGCATAATCTAGACCCTGCTCTCCTTCTCCCCACCACTGTTCCCCATCACTTGCAGAAAAAGAGCGTTGTGGGCTCTTACCTCTGACCAGAAAAAGAGATTATTGCTTTCTCTCCAGAAGAAAAGCTGCCTACAGGTGTGAAGTAGCAGCAGCCAGACCTGCATAATTTCCTTTACTGGGAGTTCTGAGTGCAGTTCAATATATTCTGCTCTATGTTTATGGTTTCATAGCCGTGAAATGGAAACTGCAAGCGACTGTGATATAAAAGGTGTCTTAAGTATTTCTGACTGCTGTGGATTCTGTTGATGTTCTTATTTCAGAAGTGTTTCATAGTCACTTGTTAAATTTGTTCATGAATTTCAGTAGAGCTCTGCATATATTACAGCAAAAAAACCCAGAAAATAGAAGAAGTATTCCATGCCATGTCTTAACATAAATCCACTAAGGAATTCTGTCTGTGTCAAGAAACAGAAATCACTAATAAGTTTAAAGGCAGGAATTCCTACAGTAAAATAATGCAACTCTTTAACTTACTCAATTTCAAAATAAAATTCCTTATTTACAAAAAAAAAAATTGATAAAAATCATGGTATTTAAAAGTCATAAAATTTAGAATAATTCTTCCTTTGTTGACAGGGTGAACACCTACTGTGCATGCAGGCAATCCAAGTCTCTGTGTTCCCTGTGACAGTTTTTTCAAGAGAGGATCTTTCATTCTGATTTTTTATGCTCTCCAAGTGAGCAGGGATGAGGGGGTAGCTCAGTGATTATGTTTAGAATATTCCTGTGGTTAGGTGATGTAAACTTTGACAGATTATCAAAGACTACTGATATAAAGTATCTATTTAACTGTAAGAAACAACTTCTTTCACCAATTCTGATCTATAAAATTCCCAAGGTGTGTGCGTACTACATGACCTCAAAGCTGATCTGTCACTTTCTTTTCCTAGGGAGGACAAGACATCCTTTCTATGATGGGACAGTTGATGAAGCCTAAGAAAACTGAAATTACTGGTGCGAAACCTGTTTGGTATTTGGAGATGATATAGTCTATGTGTTTTCCAGTTAGAAAAGGATTAAAAACAGAATTACTATATTTAAGTGAATGCCTTCATAGTACATATTCATAAATACTCAAATTTCAAAAATCAGTGATACAATTGCTAGAATTGCAATGGCTGGAGACAGTACAAGTTACTGGTTCATGCATGTAGTATACAGTGCTCTGCACACATCTTCCTGGGGAGAGGTCAGAATGCCAGTTCCTATCCCCTAACATTCCTGCCACAGCGTGAGGTTCAGGCTTTCAACAAAGAGCCAAACTGAACAGCAGTAATACACAAATTCTAAAAATTGTTGTAGCAATCATACTGAATTTTGTTAGAGTAGAAAAATGGCACCTCTGTAACAGCTGTCTAAGGACCTGATACTCTACATGCACTGCTGCTCTTCCTACCTACGGGTCTTTGGAGAAAACAGTATCTACAGACAGATCTGCTCTCCTTTTTGCTTCGAAAGAAATGATGCTTCACTAAGTTAATACCTAAATTTAGATCAAAATCTGTTTCAATACCTCACTGAATGGTCATCTTTTAAAGTATTTTGTCTGTCCCAGAGGTTGCTTTGCTTATTCTAGTACTAGATATATTCATGTAGTATCTGGCACGTCTTTGAGAGCAGTAGGTTCACAGAAACGTATATAGCCTTTCGTTTTCTTTTTCTTTTTCTTTTTTTTTTTTTTCTTTTCCTTTTTGGTTAAACACAGCTTCTTTGCTGAAATAGAGTAGCAAGATTTCATTCTTTTAGTGATGTTCTTTTCAGCCATGCTTGGAAACTTCAGTAGGTTTTATGTTTAAAATGAGGTTTGGATTGACATCTCTCCCACCTACCAAACTCCACAAACGCACAACAATCAATTTTTCACGTGTGAGTATTTCAGTTAGAAGTATTTTGTTGCACAGATGTCTCCCCAACACAGTATGAAATGTCACAAAATTTCAGTGTTGGATATTTTCTTTGTGGCAGTAAGATACCAAACCATGGAAAAGTTCAAGGGGAATTTTCCTTGTTTCAAGCCTTACTCTGTGACCTATAGTTCACTAGCAGAACAACCAGTTTCTTTTTGTTTTCAGACAAACTTCGAGGAGAGATAAATAAGGTCGTGAACAAATACATCGATCAAGGCATTGCAGAGCTAGTGCCAGGTGTGCTCTTTGTGGATGAGGTTCACATGCTGGATATTGAGTGTTTCACATACCTGCACCGAGCACTGGAATCTTCTATTTCCCCCATTGTCATCTTTGCTTCCAACCGAGGAAACTGCATTATCAGGTATGATGTCTAAATTTGAATTTTCTAGTTTGCATTGGTCCATAAACCTTGGAATTAGCTATGTCAGTAGAGTTACAATCTTCAAAGGCTTTTGTCTCTGACACTGTCCCCTGTGATAGTCCTCTGCATGAGTTGAAAGCTGCATTGGTGCTCAAGGACTGCTCATGAGTTTCACAATGGGCCAGGCATTTAACACAAGGCTGACTGGAATTCCTCCTTTTCCATAACACATCTCTCATGCTTTAACAGTTTCTGAATTGTTTCACTTCCTGCGTGATCTGTGACAGTTACTATTCTCCTTGTATACCTCAGTACATCTGTTGCTGGCACATTAGGGACATCAAAAGCACCAGAGCTACAAATCTCTAATATTATTGT
Organism: Brachypodius melanocephalos; assembly: GCA_013398615.1. NCBI lineage: Eukaryota > Metazoa > Chordata > Aves > Passeriformes > Pycnonotidae > Brachypodius > Brachypodius melanocephalos. The sequence continues at coordinate 432,655 of VZSR01001459.1, forward strand.
TTCCTGCTTCTGGATTATTTTGCTGCTTGCAATCCCAGTTCCATCAGACTTCAGCTTCTTGTTCTTACTGGTAGTGTGTCACAGTTCAGCCCTTTCCCTTTTCCTGCTGTTGGTCTGGTTTTTTGTTATTCTTCAGTTTTGCCCACCAAGTTGTTTTTCATCTCCACTTCACTTTGTGCCTTCACTTTGATATTTTGCACCCACAAAATGCGTTCTTTGCATGTTCAGTAAAAGTGCTCTCTTGTTTCAGAGTTTTCTGTAAATTCTACTAGTTTGTGGTCTAGGTCTAATTATGTCTAAACAAGCTGTCATTAGCAATGATTGCAACTCTTTGAATTGATTTCATTCAGCTGTATAACTAGTTTTTGCTTTCCCTCATAGTGGCTCATCTGGTATTAATCTTTCTCTGTTTGCATTGCTTAGAAGTGAGAACGATAAGCCCTTCAAAATGTTTAAGATGGACATTACTGCACTTTCTTTGCAAAGATATAAAAAGGCTGTCTTGTAAAAGTAAAGGAAGTAGAGATCTGTCAGCATGGATTCACTGCAGATCCTGTCATGAAAAAGCTGTGATTTAAGAAAGGAATTTTTCCATATAATAGTGGCATCTAATACTGGAGAACCGTGGCCAGAACTGCAGTACCTAAATACTAGCACTGAACTTAAAAGTGTAGTTCTTTACCAGTACTTCACTTTTTTTACTGCAATCTTTGTAATTCTCATAAATTAAATCTGGGTATCTTTTGAGTTCACAGCAAATTATGGTGGTCTTGGGAAATCAAGAGTCTGCAGGCTTTGCAGACATGTGTCTGCAGGCTTTGCTATTGGGTATTGTATGTCAAACAAATAAAATGGTTGGATCTAGATCCTGTCCTATGCTTCATACAGAGACCTAAACTTCCTCTGTTTGCAGGATTGCAAGCATGGTGTATAAACCACTGAAGCATTCCCTGGAGGAACTGGGGAAAGAATGGCTTGCTCAGCAGCAGTGGGTGTTCTCCAAATGGATGATAGTATATATAATTTCTGCTGACACTGCTAAACAACTTAGTTAGAATGATTTGTTCCTTGCTGGAAGATACCTTGGAACATTAGATAAGGCTGTATTTTGAGATATAATGCAAGAAAGCACCTCTCACTGGTTTTGAGAGGCATGTTTAAGAGCTCCAGCAGCAGTGTTTATTTCCCTGGGGCTGTCTAGAACGAACCTTTGACCAGAACATTTCCTGTCTCTGACCCAGGGGCTATGTGTCTCTGTGGACACACAACAGTTGTAAACTAGTGTAGTCACTTTTTACTGATTTTAACCAAATCACTGTACTGAACTCACAGTAGTGTCTGATTTCTTTCTGGTTGGTTTCTCCTCTAGAGGCACAGAGGATATCATTTCTCCTCATGGAATACCATTGGACCTACTTGATCGAGTAATGATTATCCGAACCATGCTCTATACACCCCAAGAAATGAAGCAGGTATGCACAGGATTTTAAAGAACTTGTAACAAGTTCCCAAAGTTGTGCACAGCTTCTGCCTAGTCTGTTACTGTAGAATTGTTTGACTCTGTGGTCACCAGGGCTTGGTGACCAGAAAGCTTCCTGCTTGTTAAAAGCTTGCTTCTCTAGGAGTCAATACAGTGAGCTGGTCAAAACTGTGCACACAACTCCGCTGACTCCCAGCCACTGAGGAGTTGCTAAGCACATGGGGAGCTGAAAGTGGCACCTCACTTGCAGGAAGGCATGAAGTGTTAGCTGAAGCAGTATCTTGCACAGGTGTGCTTCCCATAGTTTGCAGATTTTAGCAGATAGTGCTTTATCAGTTGGTCTAAGATGAAGTGTCATATCATGGGATCTTTAGTCCCAGACCTCAGGCTTTTCCTTCACATGAGACATGAGAGGGCTTGAAGAATACAACCTCATGTGCTGCATTTTTGCCTTTATGCCCTGTACTGTAGCTATCTGGGGCTGTACTGGGGCTGTCTCCTGAAACGGGGAGAATTTTCATGCTCCTAGTCAAGTTTGGAAGTGTAAGCACAGAAAGTGTTGCAGAGATATCCTTCCAAATGCCTGGAAGTTTTCTTGTGGAGCCATCACAATGTATTGTGTATTTATTATAATGCTTCATGCCATTATGATGCATTGTGTCAAAGATCCTCCCTCATTAGCGTCTCGATGCTGGGAAGTGACACAATGCAGAAGACATTAGGGTTTACCATGTTAATTCTTTGTATTATTTAAGAGATAGTGTGAATGGAGGAGAGCATTGTCATCAGATAATGGTCTCCTGCTGCTGGATAAGTGCCAAGGTGATCCGGATGTGTTTGTCTGAACCATAGAGGCAAAGCTTCATTTCACTTGGTTTGAGAAGCTTTTCACTGATGCCATCCTGAGCTGTTCTCAGGGTGATTTTTTTTTTCTCCATAAAGGACACTTTGAAGCATTGTGGTGTAGATTGCAGTAGCGGCAGCCCAATGATTTAATAATACAATTAGGTTTAGTTTCTATACAAAACAAATTTTCATGTGTGACTTTTACTCAGCCTGGGGGTAATAAAGACTGTATTTCCCTGTAGTGTGAAGTGAAATCTGTGTAGTTACGCTGTATTACCGTGCAGGTAAAGACAGTTTTTGAATGCTGATGTTTAGAAGAGCTGGGTAAAGTGCTATGACTTCCACCCTCCCCAGGGCTGAAGGAAAGGAAGTGTTCACAGTAGCAATTCCTAAAGCTAAAAATAGAGTCCAGACATTTGGCCCCATAAATCATGTTCCAATAATCAGATAGTCTCATCTTCCCTTAAATTAAGGCTTTTGAATGGCAACTTCTCATGGGAGAAGAGGAGGAGCAATTACACTTTGGCTTCTAAGTACAGTTGGGGTGGGGGTAAAAACAAGGCATGCGTAAGTTAGTTCTCTATTTTTGCTCTCATTTGTCTTTCATGTTAGGAAGAAGTTTCTGTTGCTGATGTTTTTGTCTGAGACTCTTTACCTTCACAATTGATTCCTTTATCAGCACAGAATCTGGTCATGTATCTATTGAAAGTTTGTTCATAACAAGTTCAAAGCCTTGGTTTTTGTGCACGTTGATAAAATAGAAATCCCATTGTGAAGTGCTGCTCTGAGACAAGACACAGAGACGGTAACCTTAGTGCAACCAGAATAGGGAAAAAATTGACTTTTATGCTTACTCTAGTCAGGTGGTGTTGTAATCCAACTTTTTTGCATATGTGCCTCTTGTTGGATATTAGAGGTTATAACTGAGATGTTTTATTCTTAATGTATTCCACTTGATAAACACTTGTTTTCCTATTCCATAGTAAATGAATGTGTAAGCAAGTGGTGGATTAATGGCTGGGGCCTTAGTCCTTCAGTAATGTTCTACCAGATTGCTAGATAAAAAGTTATTTTAAAAAACATTGTTAAAGATGAGGCATCAATACCTTGTTTGTAGCAGAGGAAGAACAAAGCATCAGTGTTTGAATGAAAGGAAGGGAATGTGTGGGTGATCTACAGGTAAAAAATCTTCAACCTGATACTGCAATTGTCAGCAGCATTGCTAATATTCAGTGCACATGTCTTAGCACCAACTTTCTGCCATTTCAAGCCCCTCTCTCACTCTGCTCCCTAGCCTGGCTCCCTGAGCACATTTTTATGGCTTTAATTTAAACGAGTGCTTCTTGATATCTTGTTTACAAAGCTGCCAAAGTGAAAAATACCTGTATTATATGAGGTTTGCAGTTGCAGAGTTATCTCTGCACTACAACACAACATCATTATCCAGTCTGCCCCTTATCACTCAGCTGGTAATACAGACTACCGAGAGACTTGTTCCACTTTTGTTACAGCTTTATATGCTCGGGCTTATTGGTGATATCTTCCTCTCCAACTTCTTAAAGATCTTCAAACTGGTAGAAGTCTGAGACTGTTCTTGAAAGATTAGATTCTTCTTAGTGTTTTTTTTTTCTTCTTGAAGGAATAGGTGAATCATAGAAAGTAACTTTTTGATGTATTTTACTATCTTCTTGTCAATTGAATAAAAAGTGTGTTGTGAGCCGCTAAGGAAAGGGTGTAGCTTTCTGTAGGGCTTTTTGGAGGGCTCTGCTGTACAGCATCACTGATACACTGCAGAATTCAGTAATTGCTGTGGCTATCCAGAAGCCTTCAGCTGCCACTAACTTCTAACATACATTTCCTTGTGTAAGTTCTCATATTCTGCTCTTTATTAGTGGGTAGGCTTTGCTAACCATGCAGAGTTACCATGAAGGATTAGCACTCCAGATGCGTTACTTCACCTTCCTTTTGTGGTAATAGTTTCCTTAACATTATATTTGCCTGTTCAGAGACTTAGAATTCTACAAATTCTGGCTTAGTGACAAGTTTCACCAAGGTAGCTCTCCACACCATCTTGTTTTGTAGCATGTCTCATCTCTAAGCTGACAGTTTACAGATACTAAGTAAAGTAATTAAGCATGTTCATTGTTTGGGCACATACCTCACTCTTCCCAACAGATCACAAAACTTCGTGCTCAGACAGAAGGGATTAATATCAGCGAAGAAGCTCTAAACCACTTAGGGGAAATTGGTACCAAGACAACCCTAAGGTAAGTTGGGCACAGTTTTCTATTCAGCATGACTGGGTCTAAAGCCACTCGCTGTAGGATAACTCGTTGGAAGCGAGACAAACTTCTCCTTTACAATTACATGGTCTGTTAACAATCATTAAAAAAGAGTGGTAATGCGCCTCTTTTCTTCTTTAAAGAATTTATATGCTGGAGTGCTTGGTGACTTTTTCATACTCCTGGTAATGCTGTGTTTCCTAGCAAATGTCCCACCTCTCTATATCATCAGTTCCCTGGGATGCCCTGAATTGTAACTACTTATCTGCCTCTGTTTGATCACAGGTATGCTGTGCAGTTGCTGACCCCAGCTAACCTGCTTGCCAAGATTAATGGGAAAGACAGCATTGAGAAAGAGCATATTGAAGAAATAAATGAACTTTTCTATGATGCTAAATCTTCAGCAAAAATCTTGGCTGATCAACAGGAGAAGTATATGAAATGAAAACATTATCCTGTTAGATGCTTTGAAGTAGCTTTAACCCTTAGCCAAGGCTGGCTTAGTTATTGAATGAGAAATGTTAATGGTTTGTCTCTTTTGGGACTGAAGAATATTTAAATGTTGGACTGCTTTGTCAGGCCAGAATTAACTGTCGAGTGTTCCTATGTCATTATCAACAATAAGATGCTCCATGGTGTGTGTGTGTGTAACATCTTAGTGCCCCTTTTATCAGTATATGTGAAATTAGCAGCTCTTGAACCATCAGTTTTGTCTCTAGATTTCATTATTGAAGAGCTCTGACTGAAGCTGATGCTTAAGGAACAGTCTTTTTTCTTTATGAATCCTGTTTTAAAATAGTTTCCTTTTACAGGTCAGAACTTTGTGGTTTTGAATTGAAGTTTGTCTGAAGTCCTTTATAATAAAACATGTCAAGAATATTGGAAGTGTGCGTGTGTTCACTCTGGGTGTTGACCTGTCTAAGAAACAGTCAAAATAAATTGGAATTAACAAAGCCAAGTATGAGTGAAATGGATCTGCAACACAAAAGTAGATTGCAGCAAAGATAGATTGGGACCTTTTAAAAGTGTTTACTTATTTGTAAGGTTTGTGTTTTATTTTCTGAAGACTTCCTTGGAGAATGCAGAAATACATAATGGTTATTTTAGCCCTATTTAAAGCCTTTCCCCCAGAGTAAATTAGATTTTCCTTGTGTTTTCTTAAAGCAGAAAAAAATTGTTTCCATCATGATTAGCTATTTTTTGCACTATCCTCATTTTCTTGATCTCTCAGAATCAGGAAAAATAGTCAAACTTAAAACTGATACCCCACTCTGCACAGACTTTGGATGAACTTCAGCTTAGTCTTGTGTTCACAGTGTGCTTCCTTGTTTTGTGAAGCATGGATACCTGATTGCTTCGCAGCACTTCAACGTTAAATGATGAACGATTTAGGTCCTTGTAACACTGAAATACAATTCTCTGTAACCACATAAATGGATGTATTGGAGAAAAAATGTATGAGCCTTATCAAGTGACTAACCTCACATCCCTTATTAGAACCTTTAGGGATTTAAAGCTCCCTATGTACACTACTTAAATAAGCATTTCTTGGGGTAAAGTGGGAAAAAATAGTAACTCATCAAGGAGGCCAGTTTTAAACGTCCTTTTTAGCATCTGCAAAGTAAAGAGGATGAGTTTTCAATTAATACTTTTAACTCATAAAAAATTTTAATCTGTGTTCCTGAATGAGACATTGCCTCACAAATAACAAATATACTCAGCCTTCCATGAATCCTTCACAGGAAGTCAGTGTTTCCTCATGTGGGGAGAATCTCAGCAATGGCGAATTAGGTCAACACAGGAAATTGCCTTTTGCGGGGTTTGTTCTGTTCTGTTCTTAAAGGGGCAATCTACTTCTGTTACTCATTTTCCTTCCCTAAGAGGTTTTCTTCTGAGACTTTGTGGTAGTTAAAGAAGCTAAAATTATCACAAAGCCATAGCATGCATATTTGTATAAAAGAATTAACATAGGTTAGTGGATACGTATCAAATATAACAAAGCTCCCTTGTTAAATCAGGGAATTCTGCCTTCTAAAACATGCAGGAACTCAGTTATCTCCTTGGGGAAGGAGTGCAACTGCTAAAAATCTCCGTCCTCACCCCTTTATGCTCTAGGGTCTTGTCTCTTCCTTCTGCTGAAGTGCTGTTAGTGGAAATTGCTAATGATTTTTCAGCTCCAGTAACTGTGGACTGGACAGCAGAGACTGCTGGGGGGAAGAAAATAGAGCTGGAAGGAAGCTGGGTGGTTTGGATTAAATAATGTTTTGATTATATTCTGCCATCTCAGTCATGTAAAAACCTACTCTATTCTTCAAAGTAAAATCCAGTACTCTTGTCAGCCAGTCCTAATTAGCTTTTGTACTTTAAATAATCAATCTACGCCTCTCACTACATCTGCAAATAAACAATAGTGACAGACAGATTTAATGAATGATTTTTGGTTTATCTGTGAATATTTTTGGCCAAGGAACATTCCTGCTTTCAAACCTAAAAATCTGCTCTCATACTGACTCCAAATGAATAAAGATTGCAATTACACCATCAGAATAATTTTCACAGTTCTTCTAAAACCTCTCTACTGTGGCTGGATGGCATGTTCTGTTTTAGTGCTATGGCAGCATAGAAAGGGACACAGTGAATTAAGCTGCTGCATGATCAAAATTGAACCTTTTTTTCTGTTGCAGTTTGAAAGTCCTACTTGGCAATGATGAATGTAGTTATTTAAGAATGTAAGTACCATTTTTTCTTTGAGTTTTCTGAAATACCTAAATACCTAAAATAATACCTAACTGATCAATTTAGAAAGAGGTTTGAATAAGCCCTAAATAATTCTGAATGCCAGAGCAGTTCAAAAGCTCAATCAACATCTCATGGCATTGGCTTTTAAGTGATAAATTTGTTTCTGTTCACATGGCAGCAAAAGATCTACTAGGGCAGTGAAGGGTGGTACCTCCTGGAATACTGAAATCTTTAGACCACTGTTCCTATATACCATCAGCAGGAAGGGGCAGAAACTTGAGACTGACTGCAGGTACAAGTGTAAACTAGGAAGAAAACAAGATCTCAAAATACACAGGGGGGAAAACAGTAGCAATCAAAATAAATTGGTTCTCCCAAACCTTAAGCAATTAAATTAAAATCATATCATCATGTAAGACCATCCTTATATCTGCCTAGTCTTGCAGAGCAGTGGCTGGTCCCAAAGAATCCCCGGAAGGGAGCAAGGACCCTTCTAACATGCAGAACTTGGTGCAGAGTGGGCTCAGGAGGGGCTGCTGTTACCTGCAGTCCTAGAGAGGCCCCACTTTTCCCTTCTGCACCTTCACATCTGTACTGCAAACAAGCCCTTGCCCTGTAAGACCCTGTCCCCAGGGTGCCACCTCTCTGATGGCCATTAAATGCCTAGGGAAGATGTAGAGCCGTGGTACAAAGGGAAAATCCTTCCACTCTAAATGGTGAGCCAATGTTTATCTAGCCTATTAAGTGACATACAGCAGACTTAGTAGTGTCAAAGCTTTGGCCATGAAAAAAGTCTTTCATATTACTGTTAAAAATAGTTCTGTTGAAAGAATCACTGCACCATATACAATAGGTGCTGCTGAAAGATCTTCAGAAAAAGCAGAAATTCTTCTGACACAAAGCTGCCCCTTGAAGGAGGAAGGCACAGGCAGCAAGGAACATTCCCACCAAATAAGTTTGGTTGTTAATATTAAACATGAAAGAACTATTATTTTAATTCTTTGTTTTCCACAAAGGTTGCACTTAATGCATTAATCTTCTCAGCGAAGTTTTTACGACCGATTGCCTACACACTATGAGAAGTTTCTCCATCCATTACTCGCAGGGAAACGGGTCCTGCTGTATAGGAAAATATTTGTTACATCTTATCAGGGTGACACATAATCTAACAACAATTACAGCAAGCCTATATTTTGTACTATTTAGTTTTCAACGTGAAAAATAGTTCTAATATTAAACCTGGGGTGGGGGTTATAGTAACCAGTTGAATATTATAAGCTGTGATTTCCTTTCGATGTGGAGCGATGCCGCGCTTGGATCCCGCTCTAAGACAATGGATACACATAAATACAGTGTACGTGCCTCCTATGCAGATGCCATGGTCTGCTAGTATCTGGTAGAAAGTTGATTTCTCCTGTTTATACACACCAAGGGCAGAAATTGCCATGTCTTTAGTTTTGGTGTGGCCAAAAGCATTTAAAACACAATTAACCTTTACGAGGGATGTGGGAGATAGTCCAAAAGCTGACCCAGCCAGAAAACCACCACTGTCAAGAAAACTCAAGGCTAAACACATCCTGAAAATTTCCCATCTCAAAAATTGGTCCAGATGACCTCAGTGGAAAAAAATTATTCCCTTCTTGCACTGGCTTTTACCATTTGATATTGGGGTGCTCACAAACAGCACTAGAGCAGCACCTCAAAACATGGTAAGAGTTTTGTTGTGGGTCAGCAGGTACAGGACACAGGTACAACCTTACCTCACCTCAGGCTGCAGGATGGCCAGAGGATGTGCTAGTGTTACACCAGTGACCTGTTTTACATCCTGCAGGGCCAGCAAAACACTAATTTGGGAAACCCTTCCTCTGCTGATGCCTGCACACACAGTTGGGGTGTGAGGTACATCAGTGTTCCTCAGAGTGGGGAAACACTTCAGAGAGGTGAAGATGATGATGTTTCTTATTTCTTTTGACAGAAGATACCCTGGTATCCAAGAGTCATTAGCAGCAGGAGTTTAAAATAAACTCCACTGTTGTCATGCAGCCTGACAATGCCCTGAAGCAAACAGGAGCTTTTCCTGCCTAACATTTTGGTATCTTTAAAATGAACAAGCAAGTGCCATGCTCTGCACCAGCTCTGGGAGCTGGGTATAAACACACTTTGTGCTCTCAGTTCACAATTTATATCTCTTCTGCCAATTAATAGCTTTGGAGCCTCTGCACCCACATACATTTTTAATTGTGCATGTCCAAGTGAGTCATTGACACCAGCAAAGCAACAGCACTGATATCCTGGGAGTTACAGCCACAAAATCTATTTAGTGGCAACATTTTGATAAAGTGAGCAGGCCAGGGAAAGAGCTGACTTTTTTCCCTTTAAACAACAAAATTAGGAACTAATTTATTTTTATTACAAAACATTGTAAACAACCTTCACATTGTAAACATCTTTTTATTTTGGGTACCCATTAAGGATTTCCAAACAAAAGAGGACATAACACTCACTTCACCTTGTAACAGTGCAGCCTGCACCACACTACTGGGCTCCCAGCCCTGATCTCCAAACCTGGCATCAGCCACCCAGTTCTGCCACTGCCCATCTCCACTGCCTGACGGTCCCATGACTCGGCCAGTAGCCAGGGCAGCTTGTGATGGTTTTCTGATAGTTTCTGGTTTTAAAACCAGGCAAACAAAGGGAAAGAGCAGAGATTTGAGCACATTTCAGATTGGAAGCCAGGCATAGGAAGGGGTGCAGGGACAGCAAAGAAGCAAAGAGCACGCTCACATCTGTAGCTGATATTTGCTTTCTTCCCCAAAGAAGGTTCAAATTCCTCAGTCTGCAATGAAAAGTGGGAAAATGGCACAACCTGAGGTTTTACTGCCAGCTCAACAAGGCCTCTGATCTCACAGCCTTGTGCAAATCCTGTCTCCTGTGGGAAGGTGGAATCCACAGGGATTGTTGAAGGCAACTGCCATGAAAACAGCATCCAGACTGAGTTCAAGCAGCAGAGGAGATAGTCAGCAAGGCCAGCTCTGGACTCCTGGGCTTTGGGAACAGTGGTGCCAAGACCATCAGGTCTGCCCTCATCCAGGCCTGGGCAGAGCTCCTGGCAGAGGCTGCTAACGTGCAAGCAGGGAGAGAGGGTGGTACTGGGCTCCTCTCAGCAAAAGTCATTTGCCTGTTCAGGACATTTGTCAAGCAAGTGTCAGCAAGGACAAAAGCAGCATTCCCAGCACATGTCTGATTCCCTAGAACTAGGGCACTGTCCCTGCAGTTGTCACCCTCTAGTGCACTGAACTCCCTCAGCCACAAGCCAGGGTGTTCAGCACACCTGATGTGTTCTGGGTAAACGATTCATCTCCTTGTTGACTGGCTTGCTGTTTTCTGCCCTGGGGCATTATTCCCCCTCAAAAGCAGTGGTAGTAACCTTCAGGGATCAAGTACTTGTGCAAGGGACAAAACGGATTTTGCTTTCAGACAAATCTGTGGCTTCCAGGGAGCCCATCTGAAGCCACTGCTGCAGTCCAGAACAGTGAGACCAGCACTGCCAGATCACACAGACCACAAAACACTCCAGATTCACTTCTGGAAGTGGAAACACTGCCCAAGGACAGCAGCAACTGCGCACAAAACCCCAGCACTCAATCACAGGGCCCTCATGTACACCCACCATGCCCCTGCAGAGGCTGCTTCAGTTGTCAGAGCTACCAACCCCCAGAGCTGCTGTGGGGTCTTGTGACACAGATCTTACCCCCAGGTATGTTCAGGTAACTGAACTGAGCCCCAGAGCATTGCAACAAAGATGAAGCAAAGCAGAAAAGTTGTTTCAAACTGTCTAGTAACCTTGTATGTGTCCTGAATGGGACAGTTGTTGTTCAGTTTTCAAAATCATCTTGCGCATTTGAGTTTGAGATCCCTGCTCTTACAGCTCCAGGCCATGGACTGCAGAAGATGTTACCAGACAAAAGCATTATTTACTCATTTTAGCACCAGCAAAACATATCTGAATCATCTCTGCAAGAGTATATATGAAGGGTTCATCCTTTTAAGCATCCTCTGAAGCTCCTGGATGGACAGACCAAACCAACTGTGCAGGACCCGTTTCCCCTCCTCTGAGTCCTTGGTAAGATCTGCATGGAGACCAGAGCTCTGCTTCCCTGTGTGAGCTGTGCTTACCCATTCTGGGTTCAATTCTTCTGTATGCATGAGGGAAACATTCCTCAAGGACTGTTTTTACCACTCATTATTACCAACATTTATCCCAGCCATGTGGTTCACACACCCACCAATCACTGTCTGCAGAAGTTACCTGTTTCCATGGAGAAGGCAGGGAGTAATCATCACCGAATTTTTGGAGACCAGATAGAACAACTACTTCTTTTGGAGATGCTGCCTAACCGTCCCTGCTTTCCTGCTGATCCTGTGGGATTTGAGACTGTGGTCCGCACCGACCAGCAACCCTGATTTTACGGACAACTTGTTTGATACCAATCTTCATATAATCCCCACTTTTCTTAGGATGAAAACAAAACCAGATGCAGATTAGCAAATCATTTGTGGGGACAAGAGAGTACAGAAAGAGAGAACTGACTGCCAAATGCTAATGCTTGAAGAATTCAAGCCCAAGGGCTTCAAACCGGGGAGGGACTGACAACTGCAGAGCAGAGCTGGGCAGCCTGGAAAGCTGCTAAAAACCCCAGGAAATAACGGTGTTTGAGGGCATTGCTGCTTATCCCTTAAATTAAAATAGACATGTTCCCTAAATACAACAAAATAAGCCCCCTCAGTGCCTCTCACAGGTTTGGGCATCTGCTGCTCTCCCCAGCCCCCAGAACAGGGCTGTCAGTGGCTCTTTTATATCTGGGATAGAACATACTCCCACAAACTTCCCCAGCTGCCTCCCCCCAACAAGATTGCTTGAAGGAGCTGATGGGTTTGCTGGGCACCTGCAGTGGAATCCCTAGGCACCTCCCACAATGGCCCTGGTCACAGAACATGTAGGCAGTGGTTCCAGGTAGCACAACGCTGCAGCTTGGTCTATAATCAGGGCTTCAGGGAGGCTTTGGGCTAATGCACAAGGAACCCCAAGAGCACGTGAGCCAGGGGCAGACGTGCTGCAGCCTGGAGACAAGGGCATCCTGCCCTGGAAGGCAGAACTCCTCTGGGGAAATAAGCCAGTTTCTGCACAGTGCTGCTCATCGTGGCACTGTGGACTGAGTCTGGCTGAAACCAAAGGATGGACCAGAGTGGGACATGAGTAGGGCCCTGCTGCAGGGAAAGTCACAGAACCTATAACCACACATTTCTTCCTCCAAGCTGCAGAGGTGAAGAGAGATCCCTGCCCAGCATAAATCCACACACAACAGTCATTCCAGTTTATACCAAGGACTCCCAGCACATGGGGCTACTTGCCAGTCCCTCCCACCATGATCAGCTCTGCCGTGCAGGAGGATGGTGGCTTTCAAAGTTGCTCCATTCAAGGTTAGGCCAAGGATCCCTCTCCTTTCACAGAGGGGGCCTCGAAGCACTGAAGGCCAGGAGAACATGACAACAGGTTCAAATCTGCCACTGGCTCCCTGCTGAAGGCACAAGGACCTCAAGCAGCCAGCATCACCTCCAACTTCACTTTTAGATTAATGTTCTTCCAAACTTTCCTTAGTTCCCTGTGCTCCCACTTTCTGTCACCCTTCTCATTATAGATGTATCTTTGCATCAAGGAAAGCAGGAGGAAAAATTGTTCTTTCAGGGTGACAGCTGAGCGAGGGCTATATTATTAAAGGTACCAATCATAGGTGCCGAGCTATCATCGCAGGATGAATGCACTTGTCAGGAGCGCGTGGCGGCCAGGGGGGAGAGGGAGGAAGGGAGAGAGGTGGTGGGACAGCGGCTCTCGCTTCCCCGCTCCTCTCCTCCCACCCCCCGCTCTCCCTCTCCTTTAATGTTGGCCACCTCTGCTCGCCTGAACTTGGACCTTCAGCAGCGACAATTTCTCTGGCCTCGACAGCAGGATTAATTTCTCCTGCCCTCGGCGGGGCCTCCGAGTGCGGTGGAAGTCCAGCTGGCCTGCTGCTGATAAGATGTACCTTTTGATTTGTTTTGTCTTTGATTGCCTTTTCTGTCACCTACAATGGCTGGCCGCCTGGAGACCTCCGCATCGCCTGACTGACGGATCTATTTATCTATAGGCTGCTCCCCAGCTTCTCCTCCCCCTTGCTCCCCTCCTCCCCCAAACCACCACCTTGTACCACTGAAGTCCCAGTCTAATAGAAGCCGTGAAGGCTCATCCACCATAAAATACATCTGCCATCCTCCTTCTCTCCAAGATAAAAGCCTGTCAGTGTTACTTTCCAATTCCAGGCAGCTTGATTAATGGTGAAAAGCCACTGCAAGATCGACTTCTGGTTTTTACAAGCACTGTCAGCCAGCCCAGGGTTATGCGAAACACACTCATAGAAAACAAAACAAAATGAGAAAAGGTTGGGCGGGGAGGGAGAAGAGGGATAGGAAGGAGGGGGTGAGGGTAACCAAATCATATTAGACTCAAGACTAAATAAAATAGGAACCTGGAGCCATCAAATACCTGTCAGTCGGGTGCAGAAATACACTCTGCAGCTCATTGTACCAAGGCAAATTATGGCAATAATAAATCATTGTTGAAGGAAGATTGTTGATAATTTTTTTTGGATGGTGGCATTCAATAGGGGCTCTGGGACACCTGCCACTGGGCTTGGAGCGAGAGCCAGAGCAGGTTATTAGCCTGTCACTCAGCCTTCTTCCTCACACCCCGCAGAAATCACAGGCAGTAGGACTAGAATAAAAAGTCTGGAAAGAGAGATATTAAAAAAATTAATTACATAGCTGAAATATTCCTACAGGGAAAAAATAAGAAAAGGGAGGTGGTCCAAAGAAATTACAGCCCTCTTTGCAACGCTCATTTTTGATAAAGAATATTTTACAGTGGCCCAGCCTAGTAGTGCTTCAATCACTCCATTTGCCATCAAGAGACAACCATCTCTCGGGTGAGATATGACTGATGGAGCAAGGTAATGCCACACACTCTGGAAAACTATGGGAAAATATACAGTCTAGAAAAGTAAATATGGAATATTCCTGAACCACTAAGACTGGGCTTGGTCAGGAGTGGGAATTCTTGAGGCTCAATCCTATGACCAGCAACACCATGAAGTGTGGAGGTGTGAATGCTGTGAGGGTGGATCTCAACTGTACATCTCACAGCACAGGACTCTCTCTGCTATATGGGATTATCATCCACATCCAACGGGAAGGTCCTCAGATGAATCATTCACTGCAAGATCTCTACATCTGAGGCAAGTTTCCCATCTGAGATTATTATTTCCAAAATTTCTTGGGGGATGACGTTTGACTGAATCATGGGACAAGGTGCACATTGCCTAACAAAATAATTCCATGTCCCTGGTTTCACCAAGCATGGGTAGGGCTCAACATCATTTTTTTCCAGCTGGAAAGTCAGGCTGATCAGCAGATACCACCTCTCCTCTACCAGTGAGACAGGTAGCTGGGGGACCTGGCAGGGTAGGTGTAATTTCCAATGACCTCACACAGATAAACTCCTTTTTTCATTTGTAGGATCTTATTTGACCATCACACTGGATAGAACCTATGGCCTGGCCATGAGATTTCAGTTTATTGGCTGTTGAGACACCCAGCAGAAGACTGAATGGACTGAAGGAAAGGGCTGATAAACAAGGAACAGACACAGCAAGGGAGGATGGCAAACCTGAGAAATACAAGGAAGAAGAGAATGGAAAATAAAATCCCCTGAAACAGGAGAAGAAAGTGTGAGGAAGAAGAAAGAAAATCTAGAGAATGAGGAAAGAAAAAGGGAGAAAGATGCTAAGAAAGGCAAGAGAAAGCACAACCAGAGGAGAGGAACGAACCCTCTGTATAGCAGATGCAATCCCAGAGAAAGCAAGAGGAGAAGCCCACGTGAGATGGGATGTTTGAAAGAAGGTTGTGCACCACAAGAGAAGGGAAAGAGAGAGGAAGAGCAGGAAAGTGAAATGGAGAAAAGAAGATAAAGAGGAACCCCCTGGAAATGCAGCAGGCTCTCTGGCAACCTTCTTCCCAGGAAGACAGTGCCAGCAAACAAATAGAGAGGCGGGGTGGAGGGGGCGGGCGGAGGAGGAAAGTGTTGAGTACAGAGACAAATCCACCAAAACCCCAGGCAGATGTTTTACTTCAAGTTATGAATCAAATCATGTATTCAATTCATACTAGAGACACCTTCCCGGCCACATGCTTTCCAAATTCGTGTGCATGGCAGACCTCAAATCCTGGACCCCTTCTATCACACTGCTCAAACCACTCGATTCTCCTCAATTATCTCACCAGCCAAAAGCTGTCACAATTCACTCCCACCAAAGCTTCTCTCCACACGTCTGCGGCATCAGTCTTACGTCATCTGGCTCATGAACTGCCAGGTGTGGGGACACGCGGCTGTCGCTGTGCGGGACAGGCTCGCTCCTCCAGCCAGGGCACAGGAACCCGGGTACAATGTCCCCATTGTCCAAGAGCTCCTTGATTTCCCCGGGGCACAGATCGGTGATGAGAGAGCCGCCAGGGGCTCCGCGCTGATGTGAGCGGCGGCAAACGAGGGGTGACAGGAGGGACCGGCGGAGGGGGCACAGTGGGGACAGGAGGAAGCAGCCGCGAGGTCGGCGAGCGGCAGTGGGCAGGGCCAGCACCGCGGGCGTTCCTCTCGCGGAGGAAGCCACCGCAGGCCGCCTTTGGAGTGGAAGCACGGGACAATTTCTCCATTCGGGTGAAGTTAATGACTTCCACACTTCAGCTCTTATCAGCCAGTCCAGCAAGGGGACATGTCCGAAGCCAGCAGAGATACCAGGGACACCGAGGCTCCTGTCTCCGCTCGCCCTGGCGCCTGGCGCTCTGCCTTGGCATCACCCCCATCGCTCCAGCCCCTGCCTGTTAGTGCTCTACAGGCACCACCCGCACCCGGGCTTCTAAAATCTTCCCAGACCCAGCATAGCTAGAACTTCTGCACTCTCTTGAGTCCCTGGATCCAGCCAGGTGACACCTACCCCCACCTTTCACAACAGCAGGATCTTAAACAGGAGGTGTCAGAAACAGGGAAGGCTCAACTCAGAAAAACAACAACAAAATTAGGAGCACATCGTTAGGAATTAGGAACATGTATAAAAATGTATAAAAATATATTTATTTTTGAAGTGATAATATTACTTCTGTACTCCACTGCTTGAAAAGAAAGCCTCCTTCATTTTAATGAATAAATGCTTCAATTTGAGTTAAAACATGTAACTACATGTTAAAACAGGTAACTACAGCTCCCATTTATTGTCGACCAACTTTATTGTCAGTCCTTAATATTGTACTCTCTTAACTACCTTAAAAAGAATCTATATTGAAATCTCACATAGTTTTTTCCTCCAGCTAGTTCTTCAAAACAGAAGTTTTTATGTATCTGCATTATTATGTCTGGATGTAAGTTCCACTTCAGAGCCACAAGATATAATCGTTTCTGTATACACATTAGCAATATTGATGCCTTTTATTTTCAATATCTTATTCTCTCCTATTTTAGGAATAAAAGTATTTAATTTCTCTGTCAGTACAAGAATTTTTTGCATGAGATGCAATTTCATTTCTAATGTGGCCTGTATTTTGACCATGACACAGTAAAAGAAATAACAAGTATTCCAGAAATATGACTATTTTCTGTGTGTTATCTAATTGCATCACACACCATTTTTCATCATTAGACAAGCAGAAAAAGTTTAGCTCAAACAATAACTGTAGGAAATATTTCACTTTTCCTAAGAAACCCAGGGGTTTTCCTTCCATCACAAGATTTTCTCCACTCAGTAGCTGACTTCATTTAAAAAAAATGTATAAAATTCAGAACATTTTTCTGTGATAATCTCTCTGCTCTGTGAGGCTTGAATGTCATGAGCATCCAAACCTGGCAGACTGTTCCTTACTAAACCAGACCAGGGAGCGAGATCATCATGAGCTCTGAACCCGGCTCAGAGCCATGTCGCTCTGTACTCACACAGTGATTCTTGTGTGCATGTGGGGAGAAAGGCAAAGGGATCTGCAGTGCCATCACACCTTTTCCCTCCCAGGGAGCACAACTCTGTGCCAGCCTGGTGCAGAGCAGTGGCTCAGCAGCATCACTGCCACCACAGCCTGGCTTTCTCGAGAGGCAGACAGAGATGGGTGGCCAGGACTGCCTGATCAATAGACCTTTTGTCCAAGCCTTTATCACAAACAATAGGAGCTGCAACAATCCAAAATATATTTAGGTAAATACTGTGAACTAGCAAGCCAAATGCTGCTACAGAGGCTAAAAACCATTTCCCAGCACAACATTTTTTGGTTCCCAAATGAGGATTGTCAGGATCCTCAGCCCTGCTTCAGCCTGTCTTTTATTATCCCCAATGCTCTTCAGGTCTGAGAGCTGCATGTGGTTTGCCAGAGCAGTGACTGCAGGAGTGATGCGTTCAAACCCAGTATTAATGTAAAGAACTATTGCAGCAGCTTTATTGAATGGCTCCAGCCCCTCTACACATCTATATTGTACAATTTGGATACAGGTGATAGGCACCTAAGATTACAGAGACTGATAACTGTATATTCCTAAAGGGTCCTGTCCCTCTGGATAGACTTTTTCAGAGGATGAATTTGCTTTCTCCAATCCAGAAGGCAGGATCTTTCCAGGACTATCCACACATATCATCACTTGTCTTCAGAAAAAAAACAGTCACCTTCCCTCACACAGAATCAGAGCAGGCAACCCCACCCAACCAGGGCTAGGGCAGCAGGAAAGCACTCATCAAATGACATGTAAAGACCAATGGAACACACACATGGGAACAAGTGAGAAAATAAAAAATTACATCCAGGAATTGCTGAGCCTTTCAGACAGAAATATAGCAAAAAAATTTTACATGATCAAGTGCTCTTGCTATTGTAAGACAAAAACAAACTGTGTGGAGCTCATCTCACACCTGTTGTAAGGTCATGTTGGACAAGGTCACAAAGCTCCTGTGCCCCATCTGATTTGGCAGCCAATGATATGAAGCTCTTGTGCCTTCCAGCAGACAAATGTGTGTGCACAAGGCTCTGATGGACAGGGAAGAAAAGCTCTCTCTGACCTCTGCTGCCCACCTCTCAGGGCATTCATCCTGCTCCTCAAACCCCTTGGCTCTTCCTACCCCTGACAGAGGTATTTGGCAAGAACCAAAGGATTTGGCTGCTGCCAGAGGATTTACAAGAGAAAGGCAAAGCTGCACTTTATTGCTGCAATAATAGCTCTGCATGGTAATGGAACAAAACAGCATCTATTCAGATGACAGAGGTACCTGCTGAGGGGTCTCCAGGTGGGGGAACAGAGTGCTCACCAATGTGTTTACATTTGCAGTAGCACATTATTATGGGAAATGTGATGTCTGGACAGTCTAACGGTCACTTCCACAGAAGGGCTGAAGCTCTAACATGAGAAATATCTGTTTTGTGCAAGCACCTCCCAGATCCACCTGTGGAACACAAAGAAATAAAATGGAGGATTTTGCTCAGGTCTTTCAAGTTGTGGGCTGGAGCCTGGGCTAAATAAAAATCTTTTTTTCCTGATGATTGGAGGATGCAGCGTCTTAATGCTCACACAGAGCTCCCTGAGCTGAAGCAATGTAACAAGCCTGCAGGAAATTTCATTATGTCTCCAATAACACTTTCTAGAACCCCAATAGCATCAATCTATCACCTCTGCTTAGGTAAAAGATTTAGATTTGAGTCAATTTTATAGCTATTATGTTTAACAACCAAAACCAAAGAGAAAAGGTTTTGTCTTCTCTTAGAGTAAAGATAAAGTGTTAAACTCGATGAATTGCAGGCACTCAAAGCTCTGATCATCATTTAATGGATTATGCATAACGGAAACACTCTCTGGAGTAGTAGAAATATTTTGCAAGGGTGAAATAATATCAAGACCATGATGTATCAGCGATTCTGCGCGAACAAAGGAAAACATGACTATGATGGCCCATGGACTACTCAATTCTCTGACCCCCATTCTCCTACAGGCATGAGCTCACTGGTCACACACTGATTTTGGGATTAATGACAGAATAAAGGGTATTATTTAATGAATTAACTGTAGTTAATTAGTTATGTTTTAAAGACAGCTACTTTATATAAATACAGTATGCGGTTTGTATACAATGACTGCATTTCAGTCACTACAGACTTCTGGTGTTTTAAGAAGAGGCAACATCGGTGGAAGAGGCAAGTAAAGAAGTGGCAGATATTGTTTGATCCAGGACTCTTGTAATGATCGGCTGTAGGAATGGGGGCAGGTCCTGCCCTGCAGCTTTTTCTTTCCTTCCTTCTTTCTTTCTTTCCATCTTTCCTTCCTTCCTTCCTTGGGAGGGTTTTTTTATCAGAGTGTACAATTTTTGGAACCAAAAATCTCCATGATACTGTAATTACAGCCAGTACCCACAAAAATGACAGCTCACATGCAAAAGAAACAACTCCTGCAAGACAAGTAACAGATGAGAATGCACTTCATAAAAATGGAAACTCTTTTAGTCTATTTGCTCTGCAACTAGAACCCTTCTCTTTTCACATGCAATATTCCTGTCACCATTCCAGTTTAATTGATCCTGTAAGCTTCTAGCTGTACTTTACAAAACCTGTGTTTAAACCAAAATAAAAATTACTTTGATGTACCTCAGTTGCAGAAAGTAGTGTCAGACTCCCTGGCCTGTGCTACTGTGTTCCATTATTAAATTAAGTAAGTCTTATCCCAAATGCTGGCTTGTTTCTGCCAGCCTGCAGTGCTTAAGAAATGGGAAGCACTGATATAAAAGGCAGCTCTTTTCTACCTACTTGAGGAAATGAATAGTCCCCCCAAATAGATCTCTCTTCAAGAGTCACTCAAAGCAAGGAGGACAGGCTAAAAAATTGCTCTTCTAATAACTTAAAAATCAACAGATTAAGCTTTATCCTCAAACATCCAAGATAAAAGTGCTTAGAAAAGGAATTATTTTAACAAACACACTTTCCTATCCTACAAGTTTCTATATGTGCAGAACACGAAGAAAACTTTGAACAGTGCAAAGGAAACATGAGGTCAGTATGGGATACCACGGTTAACCAAATCATTGATTTCGATAGCACACAGGTATTCTGGGCTTGTCTGCCAGGGGAGATCCAGCAGGCAGTTGCTCCATTGCATTTTCATCACCATTCACAGCCACACAAGGCACTCATAATTTGTTGTCAGCAGTCTTCAGAATTCTGGAGCTCAAGAGCCTTTTCACATACACTGATTTTATGTATAGGCACATCATACCACCACATCCCAGCTTCATGAGGATACATCCTCTCACTGCCTTGGCTCCTGCACTGCTTTCTCCCACAATTCCTTCATGGCCTCTCACCACACACCCACCAGTACTTTCTGCACCTGAGCTCTGTAATCCCAAATCCTTGTGTAAGTGACCACATTTGTGGTCACAGGGAGCCCTTGCTCTACCTGCATTAGGCATAGCTCTGCAGCCCTAGGGGATCCAGCAGCAACAACAATTTCATGTTCTTGCACTGCCAAAAGATAAAGCTATTTAAACAAAATTTTAAATCACACTTAAATAGAGAAGTTAATCAGGCAGAATGTTCTGCTCACTGTTCCCTGTTCCTGTATGTCTGGAGCTGCATTTTTTTTTTCAGAAATCTTCATACCATGGGTATGAAGAAGAGACACATTAGAGTTGTAAGAACATCAGAGAGATTCAGTCATGCTGAAGAATAAAGTGGATAATACTCATTTGAGATTTCAGATAACTAATATTCCCCAGCAGTGCTCACGCCATTTTTGGAACCGTCCACTTTAGCCTTAATATCTAAGAAGGAGAATCTGGGATTTTATATATGTGCCATGTATCCTGATTTTCTTCAAAGCAATATAAAAATATCTGAAACAGCTTCTTGAAAATATGTATCCTTGCTGTTCTATTTGCTCCCTGTTTTAAGCTCACAGGTATTCCTATTTCTGAGAAATTGGCCCAGTCTTCTTGTTCTTCAGCAAAAAATATCTCCAAACCAGCATCCTATCTCTGACCTTGACAGCCCCCTCTGCGATGACAGAGTGTATCATGGCCGTGCTCATTCAGTCTCCAGCCCCTGTGATAGAGCTGCCAAAAACAGGTGCCAGTTGTCAGGGTATTTCCTATCTGCTAAGTGTTGCCAGCTTGGCTGGAACCATGCTGCCAATGGCCAGAGGATTGCTAGAACCTGGCCCACAGAAGAGTTTCAATTTTAGCAGATCCATCCAGGAGCATATTATAAACCAGCAGCTTAAAGTCCAGCTGACTAATTAGGTCGCCAGCTTAGAATATTGATTTTGGTTTTAAATGCATCTTTTCTTGTCTTCTTTCCAATCTCATAGACTGTCTCAGTCTAAGCTTAAGTGGCAGAAGATGACAACTGCCCCTTGGCACCCAGCATGCTTGAAATGTATTAGAAAATATTATAAACATTATAAATGCTCTAAAAGATTATTTTCAGCGTTTCATCTTAAAACAACCTCAATCCTGGCCGCAGCTCCAGGAAGCACAAATAAATATTGGCAAACTCTGCTCCGTTTTACATTGCACGACACCCATCGGCATAGTAGCGAAGGAAAAGAAAGGACACACATTTGGAACAGATTTGATCCGCCTCTCCCTGATCCCGATGGCCGTGCTTGAGTCGCAGGGTAACATTGCCACCTGGCGGGCAGAGACTCCCGGGCCGGGCTCGGAGCTGGGGGAGGCTTGGCGGAGTTGAGGCGGCGTTCGGGAGCCGCCAGCCTCGTCCCAGCACCTGCACATCCCTGGCCGCGGACCAAGCCCACCTTGGCTGGGGGGTCATGGTAGAAACCTGGCAGAGGAGCGGCGGGGAAAGGGAGGCTGAAGGACAGGCAAGGCACACACCGGGTACAGCAGAGATGTCACCGTTGTCCCTCCCTGCCCAGAGCCGCCTTCTCCACCGGCGGAAGCAGCCCGCAGCCTCCACGGGCCTGGAGGGAGGCAACCGGGCCGTGGGAAGGGCTGGAGTACGCAGGCAGCGCCTGGCAACACTTCGGGAGCAGGGCTGGGATCCAGGCAGCGGGACTGGATGAGGACCCCGGCACTGTCACACCACACCCGTGAGCAAACAGCTGACAGGAACCTCGGAGCCTCCCAACAGCAGTGGGAAAACTGTGGGCCACCTAAAGCTTGGCATTCCTTGCAAGAGAGGACAGTTAGGAAAAGCAGTTACTGGGGCCACTCAGCTTCCTCCTTTACCATAAGCTGGCTGAGAAGCCTGTTCCACAAATCAGTCTTGTTACAGTATGGGAGAGGGTTATCCCCTGAAAAAATCAAGGGAGCACAGGCATGAAACATCTAGACTAAAGCAACAGTCTTTATAGTTGCAGCCAAAAGGATTTATTTTTAAATATAAAAACCCAACAACAAAATGTTTGAGAAATTAAGAAGTCCCTTTGTTTGCCATCTCAAAATTATATGGAAATCTGCCCTACAAACAAGTGAACTAGAATAAACCAGACAATTTTTCAGGTTTCATGAATAATGACAAAAGGGACAAAAATCAAATGCCCAGCACAAAAATGCTAAAGTAATTTTGACATGAAACCTGCAGTGCAGAAGAAAAGGACATGTCAAGAATTTTGCACAAAACAGCCCCAGCAGAAAAATGTCAGATGTTGCCCTGGTGTTGGTTCTCATTTAGCTCTTTTGCACATAACTCATGACATCTACAGTGACCTCAATTATTTCTGTGATCATATGTGTGATGACATAATATTCCCACAACCACAATCATCAATGCAAGTTTCCTGGTGAAAAATAAAACAGCAAGGGAGAAATCAGGCTGCTGTTTAGAGTGATTTCAAACTCAACCAAAATCATGGCTGAACTTCTGCATCCAGTAACGTATTTTAAGTAAATTTGCTTTCAAGTACTGGGATATTTCTATTCAGGAAGAAGGCAAAATTTCCCCATACTCTAAAAACTCAAAGGGCAAAACAATATTGGGTATATCATCAGCTTTGAGTTTTGTTTTCTCAATTATCATACTACAAAAAGACTAGCACTGTATGTCTCATGGAAACAGTGTTCATTAAAGTTATGCATCGTTACCCCACTCACCCTGTATTTACTTGTGCATCACCTTAAAATTTCAACTCAGAAAAGAAAAGCCCAAAGAAATGGTCAACATTCAGTTACTTTGGCAACCCACTACTGAGAGAACTTGGAGCAAATACAAATTGTCTTTACTTCATACTGACACTGTCAGGTTTTTCGAGGGTAGCACTTTCACAGTCTCATAAGTGGGCAACCTTATTCTACAAGTGTTAGAATTGTAACAGTATCCAAGCACCAAAAGCCAAGCACTAGCTCCAAAGATGTACTTTATTTAATTATAAAGCAGATTATTTTAGGCATTATTTCTTTTTGTGAACATCCACTGTATGGCCAGCAGGTCCTGCTTTGAGGACACAGCTGTTCGGTAACAAAGATTTACCACTAGACCACAAAAATACAGATGCACAGAACGAGTGCTGCTTAGACACAGAAACTGCAACCAGTCCAAACAGATATGACCAAAAATACAAGTACAGCTCCAGCCCAGCCAGAGCAGCATGCACAGAAGGGGAAGTCTTTTATATCAAAATAAAGTTTGCATTCGGCTTCCTGAAATACCAACCAAAAAAAAAAATTATCAAAGCAGAATTGTATCAGAACCCCTTCCCTCTCCTTTTAATGCTACTTTTTAACTGTCCCCATTTCACATCACAGTTGTGCTGTGGTACACTAGTACTTTATGAAAAACAGAAAAATGACATCATATTGAATGACTGACAGTGATCATTTCATGGATACTTCATCCCAATTCTTTTATTCCTTTTCCAATCGTGATCCTCACCCCGGACAATTGACTTTCTTTGATAGGTGCATCTCATTCCACATTTGCAGATTTCTCACGTGTTTTGTATCTGAGCTCAGGGTATTAACAAGCGTTTCTGGATGTCATCTGTGCTCCTTGGGTGTGTAACAGAGTCCCACCACTCCAGTAGGAACAGTGACTCACATACAGCCTGCCCAACATGCAAAACCACACAGAAGGCATGTTGATGCAGTGTAAAGTTCCAGCATTACAACTCCTCGTTCTGGTTTCCATGTTGTCCAACACTGATTGAGGAAAAGTGTATTTACAAGACTCATACACATATATTTGCATTTGGTCCTAGGCACCTGATCAGTACTGACAACCTAAATTAAAATGGAAAACTAAGTTTTATTCTGGTCCATTAGAGCCTTAACTGTAAACTCTCCAATTTGAAGGTGTGATCTTCAAAAAAAGAATCCCAATACCTTCTGAAAGAGTATTTTCCTATGTACCACTCAAATCCATGAGATTACAGAATGGAAAAGCCTTCTACATATAAGCCCCTTAGTGGAGTTACCTGACAAGGGGCTCGTATCTAGATCTATAGAAACAGACAAGTAACATCCATTCTTCCCACTCTTTTGTAGTAATGAGACTCAAAATTCACTCGATATGAGTAATCAGATAACATTCTGATTGCTACGAGACCAGAATTCATTATCAAGGAAAGAAACTTCACTCTAGCAAAGAGCACAAGCAGATTTGCATCTAAGCAGACATAACACTAATTCCTTTCAGCCAGCATCAGAAGTAGAAGTACAGCCACTAATGGCAATAAAGACTAATTAAAAGACTTTACAAAGTCAGTTTAACCAATTTTCAAAGTAACAACTCTTAGGCACAGGTTCTGGCAGAATCTGGATTTACCTGAGTTTTCTGCTTGTGGGGGAGCGGTGGTGAGAAAGGACACATTCCTTTCTTACACAGAAACATGAAAACAGTCTCAAGCCAATACTCAACATCTGACAAGGTCTAGCATAGTAATTACAAGACAAAACATTTGGAATTAGAGATATCATTTAGTAAAAAGAAACAACTGCCTTTCAAATCTGCCATACTGAAAAAAACCCCTGAAC
Source organism: Brachypodius melanocephalos (assembly GCA_013398615.1). Lineage (NCBI taxonomy): Eukaryota > Metazoa > Chordata > Aves > Passeriformes > Pycnonotidae > Brachypodius > Brachypodius melanocephalos. The sequence continues at coordinate 458,088 of VZSR01001459.1, forward strand.
ACATAGAAACACTGTTTGTGCTTACAACCGTAATTATGGAACTTGAGCATTAGATAGAGAGGTTTTTCTCAGCATTACCGCAAAGGAGCTGCAAAAACAAGTTAAATGGATAAAAATCCCTTCCAAATATTGATTTAACAAACATTAATTAAAACCTGCAAAGGCTTCAGGTTACTAAATGTGAAAGGGGCTCAAAAAGTTTTCAGGAGTCATCGAATTAAATCCAAGTCAGAAAGCTGACTCTCCCAACACATAATTAAAAAACAATTTTCTTAAAAAAACTTTTTTGCACATCTTCCTCATCAATTTATAAAATGCAAACAGTATGCTAGAAAAGTTAACATAAGAGAATGTGCTTTGGAAACATTATTAAAATATGTGTTTCTATAGAATGACACAATCTAGTTTATGATACTTCTTTTCCCCTGATTGGCTACACTTTGAGAACATCCCTTCACTCTCTCCTGGGTCCATGAGAAGCTAGGTTTAGAAAAGAAGAGCTCCCATACTTCCAACTTCACTCTGTTCCTTTACAAAAATTTCGAAGTACTGATAAATGATGGTGACAGCTAGCAGAATTCCAGTTCCAGAACCAATTGCCCCAAGGAAGTCTGCCAGCACAGAGAGGGCACCGATACAGAGCCCACCAAAGGCAGCAGCTGTAGGGATATATCTGTAAAACATGAGAATAGAAAAGGGGTCATTAGAGTTTTCTCAGGATAGTAACAAAAAAGGCAATGGCAGAATACTCTTTTCTCTTGTGGGTCTGCAACCAAAGGTAGGGCACATGCAAGAATGACAGTACACCAGGTAAGGAAATAAAATGCTCAACTTGACTGGAGAAGAGAAAAATGCTACACTAAGGGAAGGTATTACAGTCCACTATGCAATTATGCAAATACTAAACTTACGGCCACTGGCTCTTCAAATAATCTGTAGATGACTGAAATCTAAAGTTACAATAACATTTCTATAATACAAAGGGTACAAAGGTCCTACTCTGAAATCTGAAAACCTAAAGACATCAACCCCTGCTCACCTCTGCACCTAGGAGATTTAAGTAACTGCTTGTTTTAGAAGCAAGCTCTGCATGAAAACAGTACTCAAGATGACTAACACACAAAAAAATACAGTAAGAAAATACTTATGGGTCAGTTTGAAGTAGTAAAGTAAACTGAAATGCTCATTATTGGCTACTCCGAGAAGAATATATAAATGAAAAAATAAAACAGGAAAATAAAAGGTCCAGAATTTAGGGCAAATTCTTTAAATGCAAGGCAAAAATAAGCTGTAACACACACATCTTCCGTTAATAAGATAATGTTCTATGCGTCAAGCATGTGACATCAAAGCTGAAATAGTATCTGTGTTCTAGGATCTAGAAAACACAAGTCAAAGCAAACTTTGCTATGTGTTTGCCCGTAACACTTTGCATGAACAGCCTGCAAGTATGTAGCTCACCTGTTGAGTTCATGTACCATTGAAGTTTCTCTGTGGCCTCGCATTACCATTTGCTGTTCTTTCAATTGCTTGGCAACCTGTATTGAATCAAGGAATGGAGCAAGTAAGTTTAGTGTCATTTACCAAGGCCATGAAATGTGTTGTGCAAATACTGTGAGAAAACAGAAGCAAGACATTGTGGTAAATGGTGGTGGGGTTGGGCACTTTTTGTATTGTTTTAGGTTTTGGATTGTGTTTTACATTATTCATCTGAGTTAAAAATATCCAGTATTCTGACTTCAGATAATTTACAGTCACAGGCACTTTTCTACTTGTCAATTGTACAAAGCTCCCTGGACAGTTCTAGTCCTACTGAGAAAAGGAAAATTTGGATACTGGTGGGCTCTCATACACATAATTCAATCCACGTTTTGCCATCTACCCTTCTTCTGATGACGGTTTCTAGATGTTGCAAAACCATTCCTTGAAATGTCCATTCCACTTCAGATTCCTGCATTCAGCTGAATCAACTATTTATTTGTGGAGCCACACTAGAAACTAGACTTAGAATCCCTTTTTGGAACATTATTCTTAAACTGGATTTCTGCAGTTGCACAGGGTTACAGCAGAGCTGTGCAAACACTTTACAAACAACTCTGAGTAACAAACTCTAGCAGGGGAACATGAAGGTGCTCATCACTGACTCTATACACCTAGAAAACACACTTTCAGATAAGTCGGATGCCAGTTTTCCACTACACAGTGAACATTTAAGTAATGATATATCAACTTTTATTTCTGACTTTTTTTGCATGAACTTAAAATAATTTTACTTACTATTAGGAAAAGTATTAGAGTGTTAAAAAAACTGTCTGTTGGTTTACTCTGAAATAAAAACTTGACTGTATATTGCTGTGAGTGCCTCCCTGCATGCCTGAGAAGCAGCAAGATGCAAGTCCAAAACAAGAGAGTGCTCACACTGTTACAGTAACTATGCAATTACTTATTGAATGAATTAAACCATTCCATATGGCTGCCAAACTTCTACCCAAAACTACACAATACAAATATACCACAATGACAGCTATTTTCCATTTTGTCTTCCAACTCCAATTTCAGGATGATATAGTTCCTGAATGTTAAATATCCTGTAGCAAATGGATTTTTTGAGAAACTAGCCTCAGGTATATTAATGCACTGCACTACATTCTCCATTGTCAGGGCTCTCAAGTTAAAAATAGCAACCTCTAGTTAATTTTTCCACAAAGGAAAATCAGAACTCTCTGTCAGGAATGGCTGTCTGAGATTTACCTACAAGTTTTTAAATGGAAACTGCCTTGCACACAGTACACATGTCATGTGGCACTGAAAAGTTTCTACCTCTCCTGTTACATTTCCTGCTCTCATACTGATCACACATTTCTATGTTCTAAATTTCCTAATTCCAATGAAAGCAATTCAAGTTTTGATGTTGTTTCGAAAAAGCAGTAAAGAAAACAGGAAAAAATGACCCCATTCTGTCTTAATCTTTCCCAATTAAAAAAAGACAAAGTCCCTGTTTACATAAACAATGAATATTACCAACAAGATTACCAGCAGAACAGCTTTTTCAGAAGAAAGTCAGTCTTACTCTTACAACAGCCAATCTGTTTTCATCATGTAAACTTACATAATTTTAAATTAATTTTAATTACATTTTAAACTTACATCTTTGGCAGAAGAGCCAGAGACTTCAATCCATGTTTTAGAGAAGAATGCACAGGAGCCCAACATAAATACAATATAAACAACTGCATGTACAGGGTCTTCCAACACTGAAGAAAAAGACTCTGGAGGTGACAAGTAATAACAGAGTCCACCAACTGGGTAAGCACGAGCAGGGCCTCCAGATGATGTGTCCTGGAAGAAGGAAGCAAGCAGTCAGTCACCAATCTTCTCAATATTTCTTAGCCATTAAGCCAAGTCTTAGAAAAGTTTGTATCACCTTTGTGTCACTTTGCATCATTACTACTGCAGCAGCACACACATTTACATTCATCACAGCAACCCTCATATGCTGCCACTAATTCAAACAAATTACTAAGTTAGGATTTTCAGTGTGCATGATTACTTATCAAAGTGTGTCTTAATATTCAGAGAACATCTCTTCCACCCCACATTCCAATGGTGCCCTCGTAAAGATGTATGCAAGATGAGGAGGAATACTCACAGACCAGGTGCCCAGCAGGCTGACCAGCAAGTTGCCACTGAAGCGGGCAGAAAGCATCTGGGAGATGACATACAAGTTTGACACCAGGGCAGACTGGAGAATAATGGGAATGTTGGAAGTATAGAACAACTTGATAGGGTAGGTGTTGTACTGGCCCCGGTAGCGAGCAGATTTGATGGGAAGATCCACTCTGAAGCCCTGAAAAGTTTTTAAAAGAAACACAAGAAGGTATGAAAGATTTAGACATCAGAAGAAATCTGAAGTTTCAAGAAGACTGAACAAAGCATCCAGGAAAAGAAACATTAAAACTTCCTATATTCTTCAGCAACAAACAGTAAGGACAGACAGGTCTAAAAACATCAAAGTATTTCCCAGTAAAAAGCAGTAACATTTGGGTTAGACAATGTCACAGGCACACATGCATCCAGGCTATTTTTGTTTGGTTTTTCGTTTCTTTTTTCAGAGACCAAAGTTTCAAGTCTTCTGTGTGACTACAGTAAGTGTGGAAACTGATTAAGAGAAGGCAGTGTATAATGAGCATCCAGATGCTGCAGGTACAAAAATGAGTGTTGTGAATATATAATTTCTTGTAGAAGGAAGCAAATTTCACACCTACTTCGATACAGTTTTACAACCCTCATTATTCCAACTGACCTGGAAATAAATGACAATTGCAAAGACAAAGATGGTGGCAATCAGATTCATGAGGTTGGGAAGATTCTGACGGTAAAAGGCCTCACGAAGAGCTCGGACTTTGTCTGTGCGAGTAGCCAGAAGGTGGAACAGAGCAATGATGGCTCCCTCAAATTCCATGCCTTGGAAAGGATAAGAAAAAGGTGAACTGTTATTATCTCCAAGCTTCAGTGTTTTGTCCCATTAAGCATACTTGTGAACTACAGGATTAAGAATGGGATTTCTCTGAGTCTCCTGCATCTTGAGCGTGTTCTCAGGCTTTTATACTGTCACCCTTCATATCAGCTATGTTATTTCCAGTATTTTTTTTTAAATCACCTTGTAGTGGCCTAGAAACTAAATCATAACCCTGTATGGATAACTTTATTGGTCTCTAGACTGACAAGCACCACGTTCTTTCTTTCCTCCTCCTGATCAAAAAAAAAAAAAAAAAAAAGTAAGCTTACAGGGAAGCATCAGGCTTTCTAGTGTCAGTTGTGGCGAGACACAAGTTATTGTTTGGATTATAGCAAATGGCATAACCTCACTTCTGTTCTCTACTATACAGCAGTAAACAGAATCATCTCCAGTGGAGTGTGGAGAACAAGGTCTTTAGGGCAAGGTGTAAAAAAGGCAAGAAGCAGAAAAAAACAGCTAATATTTGGTCAGTAAGTTGGGGAGCAGCCATAATACAATGGCAGTCTACTACAGCTGACTTTTAATGAAGGCACTGTCAGAAATTCAAGTTCAGTAAATATCTTGTGAGATACTACAAATTGAGAAAAAAAGTCTTTGTGCTTGCACTTTGCACAGCAGTATCTGCTGCATTAGCAAGATTCACTATACAGCCAACATGGTAGTAACAGCATTTGGCATTAACAGGAAAAAAAAAAAAAAAAAAGGTGTTGCCTTGTTGTACAAAATACTGGTAAAGAAAAGAGACTGTGCCATATTACCTCGCCCAGTGTTCACTGTGGTGGGGCTGAATGCTTTCCACACAATGGTCTCACAGATATTGGTAGCAATGAAGAGAGAGATGCCAGAACCAAGACCATATCCCTTCTGGAGCAGCTCATCCAAGAGCAAAACTATCAAACCAGCAACAAAAAGCTACAGTAAAAAAAGAAATACAGCATTAGTTCCATGTCTTTTTCATTTTATTAGAAAAACAATGTGTTTTGAAATATTAGATTATATGTGAAGAAGCAGGTACACTTGGGCCTTTTTTCTCTGCATGTGGGACAGCCTGTCCATATTTTTTACCCATTCAGGGGAAGATTAAGTAGAGAAGACTAGAAATTACCTGGATTGTGATTAGCAAGCAGATACCAGCACCCATCTCAGATGGGTCTCCGTACATTCCAGTCATTACATACACAATAGACTGTCCAATGGTAATGATCATTCCAAACACTACAGAATAAAAAGAAAAAGTATGTATCTGTCCTGGATGTCACTGGGCAGTTAGAGTAAGAGAAATCATTTCTTTGTAGAGAATCTTGGTTTCAGCTGAGATAGAGTTAATTTTCTTTGCAGTAGCTGGTAGAGTACCGTGGTTTGGATTTTCCATGAGAATAATGCTGATAACAGGCTGATGTGCTGTTGTTTTAGTTGTTGCTCAGCAGTGCTTACACCAAATCAAGGACTTCTCAGTGTCCTCTGTTCTGCCAGCCAGCAGGTGCACAAGAAGCTGGGAGGGAGCATGACAAAGACAGCTGACCCTAAGTGGCCAGAGGGATATCCCATACAACGAAGATCAGCTCAGCACACCAACTGGAGGGATTGGCCAGGAAGTGCTGATCACTGCTCAGGAACTGGCTGGGCATCAGTCAGCCGGTGGCGAGCATTGTATTGTGGATCACTTGTTTCTCTGAAGTTTTATTGCTCTCTCTGCATTTTGTTACAGTTGTTATTGTTGTTATTATATTGTACTTTGGATCAGTTTTTGAACTGTTTTTATCTCAACCCACGAGTTTTTTTGGTTTTTTTCTGATTCTCCCCTCCTTCCCACAGGAGAGGGAGCAAGTGCCCCATGTGATACTTAGTTGCCAGATGGGGTTAAACCACAACATTTGGGAAGGAACACAGTCACAGGATGTTTAAATCAAGAGCATGTTAACTTTGTTGTCTGAAATCTGGCACTGAAAATAGAAATGGAGACAGATAGTTCAGAAACAAATGCACTTAGAAGGAAGTGGGTTTGGTTACCAAAGGCTGCTTTAGATACTGAAAACTCTGAGGGTATTAAGATATTACTGTAGCAATTTATGATTTTTTCCAGTATACATATCAGTAAATAGTGTACAGCTTCAAATAGCTAAAAAACACACAATTTTTTCTGGAAGTCATTATCAACTGACCACAGAGACCCCTTATTGATGAGAAAGACCCACGCCTGGAGCTGCAAGGTACAAACAGCTACAACCAACATCTTAACCACTATGAAAGACTCAGATGAACACTGACCATTACAGTTCAAAAGCTGAGTCTCCACAGTCTCTACATTCCTTCACTTATCTGAGGACATTACAGCAGCAATGCCAATTGCACCAATTTTCCTTTTCACACCTTTCTGAAGCTTAACAGCCAACAAGGTAGAGAGCTCTCAGTAAAAGACCGATGAAATACAGGTATCTGCAGAACACGACACACATCATGACAAAAACCCACAAGTCCAACTGCACCATTCATTCCATGGTAAATTCACACTTTCCACTGTTAGGGTGAGATACTACTCTAAACCACCAGTGCTCAACATGAGCTTTTACTCACATTTCTGGGCTCCATTAAAGAGAGCTCTGTCCTTTGGGGTATCACCAACCTCAATTATCTTAGCACCTGCCAAGAGTTGCATGATGAGCCCTGAAGTGACAATGGGTGAAATGCCCAACTCCATCAATGTTCCTGCCAGACATAGGAAGAACAGTGAAGTCCAGAGTTAGTTTTTATCAACCTTTACATCACATGGAGAAGATCTAAAACTTCAAATCTCCATAAATGTTAAAGTTATCAATGATAACAAAAGTTTGTAAGAAGTCAGTTTGATACATAGTACTCCTCAGTACCTCAAGAATACTGTGTTCACTGAAAAAGACTTTTGCTGTCAAGAACAGATTTACTCTGCATAAAACAAAGTATGAGATAAACTGATAGCTCAAACAATACAGAATGATAAAGTGAATTCAGGAAATTCTCACCATTCTTAATTCACAGCTGCTAACTATCATGAATTTTAACCTTCATACCTGCATTAGAAAGCCTCTACAAGAAACTGAAATTTATATAAACTACGATGCATTTCAATTTTCTGTGTGACAGACTCAAAGATGTCACCCAGGAAACCACAGCACTCAAGGAATATGATTTTGAAACACAAATCTTTAAGATTGCAACAGCAGCAATGCAGGTAATTAGGAACTGTCTCTTCCCTAACAATTTCCCCCCTGAAAAAAAAACAAAAACAAAAACAAAA
>VZSR01001459.1:477906-496123 GCA_013398615.1 Brachypodius melanocephalos
CTGTCTTTCAAACCAAGACACAAGGCTTTGGATCAATTTCAGTCTTTGTATAGCCTTTGACTGTTTGTCCCCTCAGAGCACTCCAAAGAGCTGGCTTTACAGTGGGCTGGCTCCAGAGCTGAGGTGAATGCTGCTGCATCAAGGCACACTTTGATGAGTGAATTTTCAAGCGGCAGCGTTGGCACAAGCAGCTGCTGTGCCACACACCCCTTAGTGAGCACTTGTTCTCGGTGCCTCTCTCTGTGCTGTGCTGGTATAAGCAATTTGTAGCTTCATGGCAACATGGACTACAAAATGATCTGGCTGCAAAATGTTTTTTCAAATCCTGCAGATGAACTACAGATTTTAATACTCATTTAGGAGTTCTGACTGCTACATGGATGAATACCTTAGTTAGCTTCAGCTGAGCCTGATAATTAGTGAGAGCAGCGAGCATATAACAGCTTGGGCTTCAGCATGGGCTGTCCAAGCCAGCTAGAGATCACACTGAATTGCTCTGACAGCTGGCACCTGCACTATTGAATCTTCACTGCTAATCATTACATCTGGCTTGGATACATCTATTCAGCTTAAAATCACATCTCATAGCAGCAAGATGGCCATAGCTTTGCCTAAATGGAGGTGTGTTCCTGCTGACAGAAGAAGGGAGATGGAATCAGACACCTTTAGAAGTCACTTTTCTTCTTACTTTTTTTATCTTCTTACCTTTCCCTATACACTTTATAGTGTACCTGTGGACTATTCAAGTAGTTGAGTGGGCAACACAACCTTAAAATGTATCTTTACTGAAGGATGCTCAAGGAATAAACAAATTGAGAACCCCTTAAGTTTTACTTAGTTTTATTTAATTTAGTAGCTGAGCAAGTAGATTGTACATTGTTTCAGCAATACTGTAAGCCCTTTTATGCATATTCTGTAGGTGACACCCTGCATGCAGCAGGGCCTTTTAGTGGCTAGTTAAATCAGTCACAGATTTGTTACAGAGCTCCCCAGAGAGCTGAAGCTTTCCTAGAAAACATGTGGTAGATCATCTAAATTCAGGTCTCAGTTACCCAGAAAATCTACTACAGTTCTGCAAATTACCTTCTCTTTTTTTTGCTTCACAGCAACTGTGTCTAAGTGGCATATTTTATTAAGTCACATCTGCTTTGAGAAAAATACAGTTCATTCATCCTTCTAATTAGTACTGTTCAAATTTAGCCTCAATTGGTGACCTCTCAATTTGCTGAGATTAGTTCTGCCTGTGTACAAGTGAGACTGGCTATGAAAGTACATGTAATAAGCCCTACATTCCTTCTTCTACTTAACACATCAACAATTATATATGTGGTGTTGCTTTTCTATGAAGGAGTTAAGAAAATGCCCTTGTTGGCTGCAAACACCCAATCTCTCCCAGAAAGGCTCATATTTGAATGCTACGGACAAATATGTTGCCAAAAATCAAGGAGGTGAGAGCAGTGCAAGAGTTATTGTTCTACCACTGTGTAACACTTGTGAATTTTAATAGAACATTACTAAGATGTGAACCACTCCCTCAAAACACACCGAGGCAGACCCACAAAATGAGTAGGGATATATTACTATAACTGTTTCACATGGGTGAACCTAGGCGGAGAGACCAGATGCCCAAGACTAGTAAATGGAGTAATTGAACTGAAAACACACCCCAGAGGTTCAAATTTCCAATCAGTGTTCTAGTTACAAGACATCTCCCTGTGATCCTCCTCCTCATACTGGGAAGCCTGGAAAAGCCTATTGAATGGGTATTACAGCTTTTTATGTTTGGATTCAGCAGTTGTTTCAGCCACATTTGAAAGGAATGAGTCAGGAATTTGTGTATGTGGGAAGTGGTTTCCTCTCACATTACTGCATGTATGGATGAAACACATTTCCTCTACTATGAAGCTGCTGAATGAGAAAATAAAGTAGTGCAGCTGACTGGCACTTTAGTGGCTGTAATTGGACCCTGATAATGAAAAGCCAGTGGCCTTGGGAGACTGGTTTGGATAATGCATTCCACAGAAAAGCTGGTGAAATCACTTGTATTATTATAGAGAATGACTAGAAAAGGACAAAGTGGAGAAAAAATACCAATATTAAAACCTGATAAATTAGAGACCCACTTCTTTAGTGAAACCTCACCTGGCTGAAAATGCAGGAAGAAATCTGGCTTTAAGATATGAGCTATAATGCAATAATGAAGACGCCTCCCTCTGTGCTTCAGGCAGTTTTTGTAGCAACCAATGTTCAGGAATCAGAGATAATGATAATGGCTTGTGCCTGCAGTCATTACAGCCATGGCACGCACAGTATGCAAGGCATTTAACGTCAAACTCACCAGCACCATGCAGCGAGATGGCGGCAGGGCTGAGTGGAATGCAGGTCACCTGCCAACCCCAGCTGTAGTCACAGGATCTGTGGCATTGCAGAGCAGGCAGGATTCTTCTGGTATGAGAATGAAGAGCAGAATTTGGGCAGAGGCTAGAACCTGCCCAAAGATCAGTGTCCACAAATCCAGGCAGCTGGTGTGATCTTCTTTTTGTCCTACAAATCGATAGGCTCCTGTAAGGTCTGGAGCTGGTGAACACCCCAAGTGGCTGTTCTCAACAGTTGGGGAACTTAAGGAGAAAAAAAGGAGTTTAAGGACTGGACAGATAAGTGGGCTGAGGAAGAAATGGGATTGGGGAAGAGAAATAGAAGAGATAAAGCTTTTGAGAAAACTCTGAGGAGAAAACTTTGAGAAAGAAGTTTGAGAAAACTTCTGAGGAGAGCGCTACAGCCAGCAAAAAATTGGAGAAGGAAGAAGACATAGAGGAGTACTAAAAGATGTCCCCATTTGTTCCTTAGCTCAGCAAGGAATTTAAGAGTCTTTTTGACTTGAAGCCCAGAATAGTTCCAATTATTTAAAGACCAACTTTTTTTTTTAAGTACTTTCATGAGCTAGGCAGAAGACAGAGTTGCCAGGTATGTTTTATAAAAAGAATCCTACTGCTGTCAGTAAAGAGCTTCTAAAAATAATGTTATACATGTGTATATAAAATACACAGGACATTGTGGAACACTTAAAGGTAAGGTTTGAAGGGAATTCCTTAGGTAGGGTAGGGTAGCCTTTCAGGAGCCACAGCTCCATGCCATACTGGGTCCCTCTGCTCCAGCAATACAAACACGCAGCCGCAGCCTGGCCTGTGCCGTGGGTGCAGCAAGGGGTGATGAGTAAATTACTCCAAAACACCAGCCGGGTGGTACACAATGAGACATTCACCGAGAGAGAAGGAAAGTGTACTTCTGCCTACTTTCTATGTATATTTTTGCTGTTTCCAAATATTTCCTTTATTTTCAACCTCTACACATCACATAGGAGTAAATTGCAAATGTTCTAGTTCCAGCTGAGCACAACTGGGGGTGAAATAGCTTTTCCTTGAAGCTGGAGATAGAGTCCACTTGAAAAGCTGTAGGGAGAGCTACAGACATTTGCAAATGAGAACTGAATTTCTGACCAGGTGATTGAAAGCATTGTGATTCATGAAACTTATTTTCATAGGAGCTACAGAATCCATTAAGAGAGCAGCCAGTGAAAGGGACCACCCCCGTAGCTGAGACAGCAATGACTAGGTAAACAGCTTATTAAAAGAATGTCATTATCTTCCAAATCAGCAGAAAAGCAACATAGATCTTTATGAAGATATCTTCACATTAAAAAAAAATTATTCTAGCTTTTTTTATTTTTTTCACTCATTGACACATGATTATGGATCTCAGTACACATCCCAAGTAGAGGAAAAAAAAATGATCAGAATTCAGGGCCAAATCCTTTTACTTCTGAACCACCCCTATGAAGATCATTCATCTCACCATGGCTTCACCACATGTTGTAACAATCTGGGAGCACTTCCCATCTCTGTTATCAGCCTCTTGTATTGCTGCTCCCTCAGCCTCCTACCTGGAGCATCCTTGGGAGTGCTGGTAGAAGAGCTGACAGCTCTGTATGCACCAAGACAATTTTCTTTTGGCAAATTAAGGCTTTCTGAGTGGCAATGTGTGCCTGCTGGAACACAATACAGACACTGTCCCATAAATTTCAATATTGCACATATGTAAAATGGGTGTGTTTTCCTGTTGTGGGTGGGGGCTGAGACAGAGGGAACCAACCCCAGCAGTGCTGTGTGAGGATGCGTAGTCAGATGCCTGATGGTTTCCTGTGTTACCACATGTATGAAAACAGACATGAGAAATCTGTAAGGATCTTTATGAAGTCAGTTATCTGTGGACAATTTCAGAATAACATTAGCTGGGGTTAAAAATTGAGAGCTTCAACCAGCTTTTTGTAGCATTTCGTTATTGTGCTTTATTCCCAGTGTGCCATGTGACCAGCTACCATTCCAACATTTTTCTTCATGTATGGGAAGTAGTGAAGTACTTCAACACTTCAAATGAAACTGTAGTATATGCTTTTGCTTCATAACCCCCCCCACGCATTTAAACAGTTGGTAACTTCCAGCAGTGCTTGCATTTTAGAGTTATAGATGATGAAAATTCAGCCTCGATGAAATACTAAGCTACTGCTGCTCAGATGGAAAGCGGCTGCAGTAAAATATTATTTCACTGAAACCCACACTTGGTAGGGGTTGGAGAATGCATACTCTGTAATTTTTTGTTTGTTGTTTGGGTTTTGGTTTTTTGTTTGTTTGGGGTTTTTTGTGTTTATTTGTTTTGGTTTTTTCATCAGGTTTTGTCATAGAAGAAATTAAGACTCTTAAGGACCTTCACAGCAATGTGAGATAACCCATGGACATAGTAAATCTGCATATTCTTATACTCTCAGAGGGATGTTGGCTGAGATCTGTACCTCTCACTAGGCATGCCTTCTCCTTCTGCCTTCCTCACAGAAGCTACACTTTCAAATACTACTTTGGAAATCATAGTCATCCCAAGGGCCACCCAGGAACTGCATAGGGCCCACATAAAATTAAGAAGTTAATGCCCCCATCCTAGATATTTAATCCAGAAAAAAACATTCCCCTGCTTGATAAATAGTGCTAGACATTCTGACTTGGGCAGAGACAGACACACTGGCAGTCAGACCCCATGGTCAGCAGGAAAGGTGATGCTCAGTGCATGTGAGGGAAGGTCACTTGGCTATGCTGCATGGAAAAAAACCCTGTTAACTGCCCAATCCAGTTCAAGCTCACTGATTGCAAGGCCAATATATAAAATATGTCATTACTCTTCTCAGTTATCAAGTCAGACTTTCTCAGTGTATATACTTTCCTTCCATCCAGCTCATTAAATATTAGTCTTAAAAGCAAAACATATGAAATGAGAAACAGCCAGCTCACTACTGAAATAAAAGTTTAATTGAAGAGTGCCATCTGAGTTTCACATACATGGTAAAATATTACTAATGAAAGGTTGCAAATGTCTCTCTTCTTCCCTTGAAATATTCTAAATAGACTGTCTTTTGGAGAGTGAAATCCAGTAGAATAGCCCAGGCTTTAAAACACAAGAACTGAAAGGAACAGACCACAGAGCAGAGACCAAAGAGAAAAAAAAAAAAAAAAAAAGAAAAAAAAATTCTTCCTTAAAGGGGAAAAAAAAAATGGCATACAAAATCAGTAGGTACAGTTGCAGAATTTGGAGTTTCAAAGGAAACCCTTAATGGATGCTCAAGAGCATTGCTTCCAGCCGCCTTAAGAGCCTTGCAGAGAAATTAAAAGAAAACTACCTTTATTTCACAGTAACAACAAAAGTCAAAGGGTTTCCAATATTGGATGGTTATTGACTGGAAGAACTTGCTACTGATTTTGTTTAAAAACTTATTAAAGCAGAATTTGCCTCCTTGATCTTACACCTACAACTGCACTTGATGACGAGAGGGGTTGAGATTTTAGGAACTGATCACTGATTTATACTGCTGAAGTTCATGGTTGTCACAACTCTGTTCTAGGCAGATGATAACCTACATATGAGCAATGGAAAGAAAAAAGGATGGCTGAATAATACTGAAATTATGCAGACACAAGAGTGCATGTTTAGTCTGTGACATACATTCTACTTGGGAAATGTAAAGGGAGACAAGCAATTAGGTGTAAGGATCATGGATTTACTCTTTTTCTATGTGTTTTCCTTAATTTCTTTCCCCCAAATCCCTTCTTGTCTGTGCATTCCTCAGTGTCCTACTAGAGTTATCAGGAAAATTTAGGGATCTTCCTTCTAACAGTTTTTACAGCTTAATATTCCCACTGGATATTTATAGAATAATTAATGAATAACAAAAGTCAGAACTGGGAAAGGGCTTTTGGATCATCCTCTCCATCTCTCTCTGCCATAAGCACTGCAGTGAAAAAAGCAACAAAAAAGCTGGCATTTTTGCAGCCTAAAACATGCTTAAAAGAGAAAATTTAGATGCTCTAAAATACAAATCCTGGAAGTAACTATGGGTAAAGTACCCTAATTTCTTTCCTTTTTTTTTTTTGTTCCACTTTTGTTGCTGCTTTTGTAGTTAGCAGAAGCCACTTCCTGCTGACAATGATTATTCTCATACAACATCATAGTTTAGTCTTATGTTTGCCTCTGACATTCAGTCTGCATTGCAGCATGCTATCATTTACAGCTGTGGCCCAAGAGCACAATGAGATTTCCAGTTCTCTTGTCTGTACTACCCAGGCAGTGATAGATACACTGCAAGGTATGTACCAGTGAACTGATGAATAGTTATTGGTAATTCAAATGGTATAGCAGTACTGGTAACAATTTTCACTCTAACCTACTGTCTTGAAGCCTTATAAAGGCTAACACTGCCTTCAGAAGCACTGTCTGAATCGTTCCTCTTTCCTTTGATTATAGCCAATTCTGCTGGAAGAGAATTAGCCTTATCCTACTGTATTAAAGCTATTCCTGTTATATAAACATTTATTGTTTAGCACATCTCTCCTTTCTCTGTAACTGCAATACTGATATTCAGATAATACTGGTCTCATTTATTAATTTTTAGTTTGCATCTCTTTATTCATTTCTCAAAGAAAGCTTCCTGAGCTCTAAGATCCCAGTCATACCAGACTTTGCAATAAATAGGATTTATTGAAAATTTAAGATTCTTCTTGTCTTTGGTAGAGACTGCCTACCAGCCCTAATGAAAGACTAATTTGTGACTTGCTATCGAAGGATTAGTTTTCTACTAGCACAGGTTCAGGTCTATAAGAAAAGACAGGATGTCTTGACTGTTATGTCTGTGCTTTAGATGATGTTTGCAGGAGCTGGTGTTCTTGGCTAATGGACCTTGGATAATGGGATTTTGTTTCAAACAAAGGCTTTTCTATGTTTTACCTTTGCATCAGTCAGTTACAGTCTGGCACTTGTTTTTTTATCAGCTGACTTAATCTATTTCTTAGCTTCCTGAGTAGCTTAGTAGATCCAAGTGGGATGAACAGCAAATGAGGAATTTCCCTGGCTAGAGCTTTCTGTCATATGTCTGCTGTGAGCTGAGCCCTGGGCTGCCACTGTGCCTGTGAGACAAAGGGTCCCAAGCAGCCCAGGCTTCACCCAGCACTGGAGCTTGCACGGCCAGATTGAAGATGAAGAGCCACACACAAAGGCTGGACAACCTCGGCTTTCAACCACAGAAATCCAGAGCACCAGGACTATCAAATTAGGCATCAGCAGAGAAGCACAGCTCAAAGCAATTATGTCCTTAAGCACATGTTGCCCTTTCCTCTTGTGGGACTCAGCTGTGATCCAGAGGCAATGCAGCATTTGTCTCCCCAAATTCTTCAGTCTCTGTAGGATCTGGGAACACTGAGGGTCACTGAACTTCTATTGGTTCACTAAATCTGGAGGAGGAGGGATAAGATCCCGTGGGTTCAGCCGAGCAACAAGGCAAACATCGTAACTGTCGTGCATGAGGACATTGGTGGCCACCACATTCCACTGGTTCTCCCACGTATCCAGCTCAAGGATCTCTTTGGTGATAACTTCATGGCGAGCTGAAAAACAAAGGCAATAGCAGCAGGCATCAGGGGGCAAGTCAAAGAGGATCAAAGAGGTTTGGGCAGTTGTGATTATGAACTGTTGGAAAGGGGAAATTAAAATATAATTTGTGTGGTACTAACACTGTGCAAAGAGCACGTGAGTTGTAAACATACAGCGAATTAAACAGTGCAGATGGAAATCTCCATAGTGCATTCAGTTCTCACAGTTGGGGTGCCAGGTGCAGCTGCAAAGACAAAAGCATCAAGTGCTCCATCTTTGTACAAGTATGCAGATGGCATTTTATCCTGCAGTCACTTGTCAGATGCTCATCTCTTAGAGACAGAGTATTGCCTCTTGTTCACAAGTATGCCTGCATACAGTGTGTTCTTTTCTTGGCCCTGACCAAGATGCAATTCTCAGGCTGCAGGAAGCACTCCAATACTATGGCTTTTCTTGGGTGCACAGTCTGGACATCCTGTGATTTAAGGAGAAATAAAGACAGAACACTCCCACCAAGGCTCTAAATGCACTTTAGATATTCTGAAATGCTGAGGAATTTGTCATGGACAGGCAGGTTAGAAGAATGCCATTAAATCACAACCAATGTCCAGACAAGAAGCTTTTTACAAAGACAAACAAAAAATGAAAGAATCACCATGAAGCAGAGAACCACCAGTGTTATATTAATATTCTTACAAGACCAGAAATCCTTTCTTTGCTAACAACAGTCCTGAGCTCTGCAACAATTGTTACTCAAACCCAATCTTTCCTAAAAACAAAACCATCTTTCATTTCTGCTCACTTTTTCTTTTCATCTTAAAGTTGCTTTCTCACAGCAAGTAATCTTTGCCTAAACTTTCCTTACTTTGAGCTGAGGATATTCACATGCTTTGCTGTCAGATGAGCCTTGGGAGAGATGTATTAAATGCCAGGTCTCAGACTTCCAAGAACAGACATTTCACAGGTACCGGGATAAGAACCATCATAGCAAGAAACATTGAATACTCAATGCTGTTTTATTGAGTCTTAAGGGACAGGTGACAGGATAAAATTTACAGGCTCCAAAGTGGGATTCCCATTCAGCTATCCCTTATGGGAAGTTTTTTATCCAAACAAACCCCCAGCAACAGCCCTATCTCTCATCTATCAATTGCATCTCAGGGTTTGGGCACTGTCCTTACGTGTAACTGACACTAAAGGATTGAAGAAGGGCAAAAGAATGAAAGCAGAAGAGCACCCAGAGACACAGATTGTGTCTCAAGTTGGAAACACATATTTCTCCAGGGGACAGTAACCCTGGGGGTTTAGTACCCCAGAACAGTGCTGTCATGGTTTAGGTTCCATGCAAAATTGGTACTGATGTTATAATGATGTAGTGTGCTGGGATTTAAAATACCCCTAAGGCTCCCCTGCAAGGAGGAGCTTTGGGATGTCAGAAGGTCAGATGGAAACAAGACTTCTCCTCATCTCAGGAACTTGCTTCCTTGTTGAGTGGATACAGGACAGTTCTGTTTTCTGCAGGTCCTGAACATGCTCAAGATTTGTGGATGTTGCACAAGTTTTGTGGAGATTTCTGCACGTTCTTGTGCTCCACTCACCAACCATTCACCATCGCCCTCTTTCATCTGGATAAAGGAGGGCAGCACAGCATTTCTACCCCAACTTCCACAACCCATTCTCATTTCCTCCCCTATTGTGGTATATTTTTTGTTGATCTAATGCCAGACCTCTGAGACTCTCATAGATCTCCACAAGCTTACTCTCCAGGAGCTTTGAGTAAGATTTAGGATATAGTCTCATCTGAATAGTCTTTGTTCCACTCCTTTCTGTGAAATAAGTTATGATGGTTTGCTTACTGAACCTGGAAATTATAGGAGAATAATAATACATTGGAATACTGCACCCATTCAAGATAGAAGACAGTGAATTGCTAGAAAAGCCATTTACATGTGGAGAGAGAAGACATGACTGAAAAAGAGCAAACAAGTAACACATGCCAGTAAACTCCTGTATGACCCTGCAAGACTGAAGAGGTTTTTCCTGAGGCAACTACAGAAATACAAACAGACCAAAGCTGTGACACAGGAGGCTCCTGTCTCTGTAGTTTTTTTTAAAATTAGATTGTGTCTTTTATGAAATAGGTTTTTATGCCTGGATTTTCTTTGGCATGGATGATGACAAAAATGAGACAATCAGAGGAAAAATAATCAAATACTGGAACCAAGACATTCTGTGAGTGATTGCAACACTTCAGAAAAAAAATCATAATTAAAACATCAAAGGCAGATTCAGCAACCCTTCCTTACAAGCTTGGCTGTGTTTTTTCCTGACTTGGTTGACTCTCAACCTTTATGTCCCTTGTTTCCTTTTTCTGTGAGATATTCTAACTGGTTTTATTCCACTCTAGAAATTCTGCTTTCCAGTACATGGAGTGTTAGTTAACTCTTAACCCTTGGGAGATAAAAAGAGTATTATTCTTTAAACAAGATAAGCAATAATTTCTCTAGTCTTCTCTTGTTTAAAGGAAATTAAACAGCACCCTTTAGATGAGAAAGTTCATGTGAGGTAAAGCACTGCTCAAAACAGTCATACTTCAGAAAAAAAAATTACACCTTTCCTATTTAAAAGAGAAGTGAGTTGAAAAACTAGTTCTCAAGCCTTATTTTTTATTTTTTTTCTCTTAATTTTCCTTGGTAAAAACAACAGAAAAGGTGGTGCTTTTCAAAGAGAATAGCACCTTTGATTCCAAGCTGTAATGCTGGATTTGGGCTTTAATCTCAATAAATGGCTTGAAGGTACAATAATTCCTGATTCTTCTTCATTGATTTGCCTTATCTAATTGCAATTTTTAAAGGGCAATATCTTAGCAGACAATTTTGCTCACAGGAGAATCATGTGACACATACAAAAAGAAATTCGCTGTATTACAGAGATTACCTTCTTAAAAAGCCACCCCACACAACTCTCTGTCCTCATAGCATTATTCTGCCTCACCAGACAACCACCTTACCTAAGGAAAGGATTTCAATAATTTTATTTCTACAAAATGAGGCAGTGTTTTTCTGTACATTCTTGTTTATCTATGAGAAGTTTTAAGAAACTTTCTTATACTGTGTTTTTCTTCACAAGATTTAAACCACTTTATATTAGAATTATTCCAATTACGTACAAATGTAATTTTTATGCAGATCCTTTTCTAGCAGTAAAACAGTGATTTATTCATACTCAGGAAAGAAAGAGCCCAAACCAGCAATGATCATTAACCCCAATGTAACTTAATCCCCACCAGAAATTGTGGTATGTTAAAAAGAGTCAGAACTCTTTTGGTACAGTTTTGCCTTCTTGATGTGCAAGTGTAGACTGAAGGTTAACAATGAGCCTACAAATCCATCTCTTCCCAGTGACAAGACTTAAACTATACCTGAAAATGTTTAATTTATAAGTGTTAAAATTGTATTTTATGTATGCAAATACACTAGTCAAAGCAAAATTAGTCTAATCTTTAACTTTTATATTGTGGTCTGCAAACAAAACACTTACCCACGATTTTTCACTTTTTGTTTTTTTCTTTGAATGTGCACAAAGAAAAAGAACAAAAATATTAATTTTCAGTAAGGGATTGCCTGCACTTCATATACACAATCATGTCTTTTCTTGGAAAGGCTTGTGATTCGCTCCCCAAATATGGCCAGACTTCATTTTATGCCCTAAGTTTTCTCATGCCATTTGAATCAGGATTGAACATAAAATAGGATGAACGATTCTTGGAAAGACCCACAGTATGACTGCAGGCAACATAAATATTTGATGTGCTTTTTTATCTGGGTTTGTTTTGTTGGGTTATTGTTTTTTTGGTTTTTAAGGTGGGTTTTTTTTGGTTTGGGGTTTTTTTAAACCACGTTCCAATTCTGATTTGGAGGCTGGGAAGGGAGGAACAACTTTACATATTACAATAGTATTTATTGCCACTTTTGGTCCCTTTTTGGACCTTTCTTTCTCTTTCTCATTTATAACTGAAAATTCAGGTACAATTATTATGTTGTGAGTTGGAAGGACTATGGGGAGGCAGATGTAGAAGAATTAAGCAATATGCTTAGCAGGTTGAAAATCCATACTTCATCCAGGACTACTAACCATGAAGCTATAATATTTGTAAGCCAAGATAAAGAAAATCACTCTGCTGTAGCCTGCTCATTGTCCAGAACTAAAAAAAAAAAAAAAAAAAAACAAAAAAAAAAAAACTCAATTTCCATTCACTTGAGTTAAATCTATGGCAAGTTTGCTGAAATGTGGTTGATATTTCATTATTTCTTCCAGAAGCCCATTGACATCAGCTAGGAAGTTTGCTCCAGCATAGGAATGGGGAAGCAGAGTTGTGGAGACAGTGACAGCAGGTGCCAAGTCACAGTGCCTCTGCATCAGTGCAGGGCAGAGATAGCCAAAGTATTCTGGGACAAGTTCACCTGCCCTTCTAGCAGTGACAGAGCCACACTGACACACTAGATGGCCAGCAGCGCCTCAGCAACTTTATCCAGAGCAGGGCCACTTTGTGTGCTGGAAAGCCTCAATGTCACATCTGTGCCCTGGGACATCTTCACACAGGCCACTTATCTGAGCTCCTCCTGATGTTGGTTCTTAGGTTGATACAACATTTTTTCCTTTCCAGTTTGAAGGTTCCTAATATGCTCTGTATTCTTTTGCCATAAATCAATTTATATAAATTAAAAAAAAAAAAAAAGACACCAAACCTGTAGCAGTTGAACTGTTGTCTGCTCTGCTCCTGTCATGGAAAAAAGCACTTGAATGTCACAAGGTGCTTGCCAATTCAACAGTCCTTGCAATATTTGCTCAGGTGTTTCTTTCACTTGTTTTCCCAGTTTTTGACAGCAAACAGGCACCCAGAGCTCCCTTGAAGCAGTTCAGACTCCACTGCTGGTTTGTACCTGTTTTTTTCATGCCATTATCTGTACCAGAAAATGATTTCAAACATATGGGACTAGCCTCTGCTACTTATCTTCCTCACCACTAATTGCTGCTTTTATAATTACACGAGGTAGAGTGAGGTGACCTGGGAATTCATATTTGTGTTGCAATGGGATAGAAATGCATTTAGATCATTACTAGCAGATGTCCTGGCTCCTCATTTGCAGTAGGAAAAAGAATAAGTTCATCAAGTCGGTGGCTTTCAATCCCATTTGTGTGTGTGAGCTGCTCCCTAACTCCACCAGCCTCGCTAGTGATACAAAGCCAGCACCCTTATGAGGTCAAGGACATCCATCATTGATGCCTGTGGGCAGAAGCAGGCAGAGAATACACAAGAGAGGGAACATGGCTTGGCTGTTTAACATCCTGGCCAGCCTGCGTGATGTGAAGTACCAAGGCAGTGCATCCCATCAAGACATACCCAAAGCTGGGAGGAAGGTTGGGGCTTGAATTCACCACTGTGGCAGCTTACTGTTTTCCCAGCATCTGCATGGAGTAAGGTAAGATATTAATTCTCATTACCAGGTCCTCTCTCCTCCTGATCTGCTGTGCAATTCTTCAGAACCATAGTTGCATGATCCACCCATTCACTCACAAATCAATGGATACTAAAAGCAAATATATATTATTATTTATATATATATATAAAAAATAGGCTGTTTATAGAAGGGAACTTCTAATTCAGTTGCTTCAACATTACCCTTGGGATTGACCCAGCTACTTAAGCTTTTAATATCTTTCCAGATTTTGCCTGCTCCTCATGGCCAAGGCACAATCTTACAAGTAGGTGACAGCAAGATCAAAGGATCACAGGTTACAGAGGCAGCAAGTCAATGCCATATGAACCCATACGGGTAAAAACAGCAAATCAGAGTTAGAACTATTTGGCTCAGCCCATCCTAAAATACTGTTTCTAAATGCCTTATCATAGGTTCATATATAATTTATAGAAAATATAAAACATGTTTAGACTGTGTGCATGGCAGGCAGTTTTGAACACAATAGAAGATGTCATATACAGCTACAAGCCATGTTTCTAAACAACCTATGGATTTCTTCAGCAATTAATTAAAATGCATTAAAATATCTATTAATTATTAATTAACCCTTTATAAACAATAAAAGAGCCTCAGTAAGAAGTAGGACTCAATAGCTAATACCATGCTTCCACAGAGTGAGAAGATCAAATTTAGATGTGAAATGAGCAGGTGCTGCTGCCCAGCAATTCTCCTGATCTGATTTGGCCTCATTTACGGAAACACATTTCCAGCTAGTGAGCAGGGTAGGTAAGCAGCCCTCCCTGGGCAGGCAGCATTTGCAGAGGTCTCTCCCAGTGCTGGGGGAGAATTTGGTGAAAGGTCAAGCTGCATTCTTTGGGATGGATGTGGCTCGTGAGCTGCAGAGCCATGGCAGCGCCTACAGCCCTGAGCAGGCCTGTGCTGAGCAAAACACAAGTATAACAATACAGAACACAAGCACGGACTCCC
Source organism: Brachypodius melanocephalos (assembly GCA_013398615.1). Classification (NCBI taxonomy): domain Eukaryota; kingdom Metazoa; phylum Chordata; class Aves; order Passeriformes; family Pycnonotidae; genus Brachypodius; species Brachypodius melanocephalos. The sequence continues at coordinate 492,342 of VZSR01001459.1, forward strand.
CTAGTTATGCGAAGAGAATCTATTCCAGAGAACCTCCCTTATGTGCCTTTAGTTTCCACCGGACATAACCAACACTTAACAGAAGAAGAGCACCCATTGGCTGCTCAGTTGCAGCGCTGCTGTCCACGCGTCTCACCACCCAATCAACTTCCCGCTCACATGCTGTCCATGCGTCTCACCACCCAATCAACTTCCCGCTCACATGCTGTCCATGCGTCTCATCACCCAATCAACTTCCCGGTCACATACTGTCCACGCGTCTCTCCCCACAACCGCCTCTCACCCCCCAGCTGACCTCTGACTGCCCGGCCTGCTGCTGTGCCGTGCCACAGGGCTTTTTGGTAAACATAAGCTTAATAACTTTAACAATTAATAACCCCATACCCCATAAACAAGGGCCCTGAATCCCTTCCATTGGTGGGAATATTTATTCTAATGGCAACAACTGTGGGCAGGAGAACTTTAATTATTCATCTGCGCACACTAAATTTTAACTAAGTGAAACAAACCGTGCTGCAGATAAGCAGCCCAGGGTTTGAACCTGCGCTTTATTTAGCTGAGAACATGGCAAAGTGCTGGAGAACCAGGTTTTGTTCCAATCTCTCAACCCCCAAGCTTCACAAGTGCAGTATTTACTGTGCCAGACTCCTTAATATGTCTATATTTAATTCCAGTAACGTTCCATAACCACTATAATAAAAAACAAGCACTAGAATGATTCTCCATCTAAATCACATAATAGAGGAGACCAAGGAGAACAACTTTTATGAGAGATTAGTCAAATAACTATTAAGCTGGTCCACTTTTAGGAGTGGGCAATGTGGGGATAAAGACTCATTAGTTCAGCTGGAATACAGTAATTACTACACAGTTCTGCACTGCTGCAAGCAGAGCTGCTTCTATTCCACTATATGGATTGCTGATTATGTAAATGAGGAAGAATAGACAGAAAAATTAATCCATGGTAAATTTTTGTTTTGGTTTGTTTTGTTTTTAAAAATCAAAATTAATACAGGTAATAGGACTCTATATCACTGTCACCTATCTTGGGTAACCGTTGCAAGCTGTAACATCATTCAAGTGAAAAATTAATTTCTACTTGATATCAGTAAGTAAATAACAAAACTGGATTAAGCAGCTCTGGTCTCACACAAGACTAAACACATTACAGAAATGTTCAACATACATGGTAGGGAAGCAGCACATTCACCTCCTCTGCTCTAAGCTACATAGGAGAAAGATGGCAAAACTGCCAGTTCAGTGACAGGTAGTTCCACAAGCCCCATAACCTGATGAAATTATAAGACCTTTTAGGGGGTATGTGCTGCTAAGAGCAGATATATTAAACATTTCATAATTTGCATTGAGGTTGTTGTACTTTGCACATCAGCTGATGTCACACAGATAACAGTACCACAGTAAAGGTGACATTTTAGTTAACATCATAGAATCATTTAGGTCGGAAAAAGCCTCTAAGATCACCAAATCCAACCATGAACCCAGCACTGCCAAGTCACCAGTAACTCACATCCCTCAGTGCCTCAACTACACAGCTTTTAGACACCTCCAGGGATGGTGATTCCATCACTGCACTGGGCAGCCCATTCCAATCTTGACAATGCTTTTGATGAAGAATTTTTATAATATCCAATCTAAACCTCCCTGACATAACCTGGGGCTGTTTCCTCATCTTGTCACTTGTTACCTGGGAGAAGGTCCCAACCCTCACCTGGCTATATCTTCCTTTTAGGTGTTGTAGAGCCATAAGGTCCCCCTTGAGCCTCCTTTTGTCCAAGCTACACAACACCAGCTATTCCCAAGGAGACTTGTGCTCCAGCAGCTGCCCCAGCTCTGCTGCCCTTCTCTGGACACACTCCAGCACCTCAATGTCTTTTGGGTAGTGAGGAGCCCAAAACTGAATCCAGGATTTGAGCTGCAGCCTCAAGAGTGCCCAGCACAGGAGGACAATCACTGCCCTGGTCCTGCTGGCCACACTATTGCTGATACAGCCAGGATGCTTCGAGTTAAAAAAAAAAAAAATCTCCTCTGGATTTCAGTTTCTTTTTTTCAAATCTATGAAACAGCCAGCTGGACCAACAGCTACAGCCTGAAACTAAAGCTACAATCCCCAGCCACCAGATACAGGCTACAAGTAACAGTGACAGCAGATGACATGGTCCCAGCAAGCAGGCACACACCCATTCTTTCATTACTTTCACCAGAAAAACATATTTATAATGCTTAGAACCAGTCAAAAAGAAAGGGAAGCTGATCTGGCAGGCATTTTATAAGGGTGCAATCCTGCATACCTGAAGACCTGCTCCCCCCTCCATCAGGGAGCCACGCTAATGAGGCTGCTTCTGCTGGGCACAGGCTGATGTCAGTAGGTGTCAGCCTGTGCAGCTTGACAGGTTTTTGTACAATGAAAAGAAAATAAAATATGTGAACAAGAATACAGTCAGGCTGCAAAGGCTGGTTTAAAACACACAGTTACAGCAGGAAATGTGGCCGTATTTTAGCAGAAATCTGGCTAGCTATTGCACACTGAGCCCTGCTGAGGGGTAATGTTTTCAGTCTGTGCTGAACTATAAACTAATGGAAGAAAACATTAAAACATATCTGATTATCTTGTGGAATGCTACAACAGTGCTAGGAAATTACAACATTTGCGACACAAGGCCTCATGAGCTGGAGCTGAGACAAGCAGGTTAATGGCTTTTGTTTGCCATACTAGTTTTAGTAGAAAATGAGCTAATTTGTATAAACTATTGTCCAACAGATGAAGTTTTGCAAGTCTTGCTAAGAAGGAAACAGATTCAAAACAAGAAGTGGGGTTTTTGGGTACTTATGACTGTAAAAACATACAACATTCATCAGCTAGTGAGGAGTCTCTCAGGTGTTTGCACCACCAAACCATGGACACCAAGTTCCTGATACGTTTGCCCTGGGTAAGTCAAGTTAGAGTCCCTCGCATCCTGATTTAAACATGAAGATTTAAGAGAAGGAGAGCTCCTTGAGGTTCTGAATTCATTTCTGCTCTTTCAGAACACATGTGAAGCACCAGGGATCTGAATCTCCCTCTGCAATGTCTGTGGTTCTCCATTTGCTGCAGGGAGCCTGGGGTTAGGTCTTAGTGTAGGCACTGCAGAGAAGTGTCTAAGCTTCAGTTGAATTAATCTCCTTTCCTCTTCCATGGCCAGCTTTGAACAGGCTTCTAACTTGAGCAAGCCTCAGCAGGGGAAGCCTTACAAGCTTTACCAGCATGTCTCAACATTGAAAAATATTCCTTGGAGTTCAGAGGAATCTTGAACACACTTTGGAGTTCACTCATCTTTTAGAAGGACTCCTATTGCTACTGTGAGCTGGCCAAGCTGACTTCCCTCTCGAGTAGCAGCAGTTTTTCTTCCTTTTCTCTCAGGGATGATGTTACGGCTGCGCCATTTGTCCTCCCTTCAGGCAGACAAGGACTTGTGACAGGCAATACATATGGAATGGGAATCCTGCCATCACAAAACTCCAACTGTCACATGGCACTCAGAAAACATGGTAGCTGAGCACTACTCATCCTTTCTTCCAGATTTAGGGCTCTTTAAGCAGTTAACAGCTGCTTTTCATCTTTGCCTACAGCATCTCTGGGCTCTAATGATCCACTTAGGTCTATATGCATGCAGAAAGGCATACAGAGCATGACACATACCAGTAAAAAATTAACAGGCAACAATGCCTTTACTAGGTAAAGTTCCTGCTGGATCAAGAGTGGGTTTAAGCAAATGTGAAGGTGT
>VZSR01001459.1:496223-522028 GCA_013398615.1 Brachypodius melanocephalos
ATAGAATACTTTGTGCTAATCCTATACTACAACCCAGAACAGAAGGCAAGTGAAAACTGAAGAGATTGGGACAGATCTATACTATCGAAGGAGTTAGTTTCATCCCCATAAGCAAAGACTTTCATTGCACCAGTGATTTTGACTTCTTTTCCTTTTTTTTTTTTTTCTGCTGTGCTTATTCTTGAATGATCACAGCAGCCCTTTGGCATTCAGCAGGCAGAAAACCCAAAGACTACAGCTGTGCTTCCAGCTTGTTCCAAGAACTCCACTTGGATGAAACTAAATTAGAGTGTTTTGTAAAATTGGAATATCCTCTTTCAGTCGCATCCGTCACAAAAGAACAAAGTGACATGCCAAGAAGCCCAAAGACCAAAACCAGACAAACACATTCTAAAATAATACCATCATCTACTAAAGCAGCAGCAGTACATGCTATTCTCTACCTTGAAGCTGCTGAGGAGCTGTAGTTGTCAAAGTGCAGTCAAGTTACCCTCTCCAAGCTCCCATGTAGCAGTAATAACCCTCTCTCACTCCACCCTTCATCCTCAAAGAGTACATCAGGCTAAAGTTGTCTCCAGCATGCAGAGAACATGGCCAGGGAGAGAGGCCAGCCAGGTGACATCTTCATGTTCAGCTTATGGCCTCTGCCCATCCTTGTCTTGATGACGGCAGCTAGAAGCTGTTATTGTTGTGACATTTAGAAAGCCCTTTTCCTATAGTAACTTGAAAGTCACATTAAGTCTCCCTGTCTTTAAGTTTCTCTCAACTCCTAAACTATGTGGCTACACTTGATTTGACAGTGAGACTCCTATTTTGTCTGCCTTGTTAATAGATACCATAGCAATGTCTAACAACAGAACTACACACTACTTCTTTACTGGTCTACAAAATACACATGTAGGGGGTCAGAATTCAGGTTGCACAGGTAACAGCTAAACTGGCATTTTCAAAATTTGACTTCTTGTTTTCCAATCTAAACAACAATATTAGTGCAGAGGAGTTCTGTAAATAATGATATAGATTGCAATAGTAGAGAACCCCATTGAGCTGGCATTATACAAGTATACAAAAGACAGCCTTCATGAAATCCACAGGAAGACTTTCAACTTCTCCCAGAACAACAACTCTTTATTTATGACTCAGTGACAGAATGTGGTGGTATTGTACAGAAAGTGTACTTATGGCTCTGAAGTTACCCTAGTCAGAAAATCTCGTATTAATCTGTTAGTCATCTGGAACAAAATTACTTCATTTTTCAGTACTAATGATCATAGAGTCATCAATTTGTTTAGGGTGGAAAAGACCTTTAAGATCATCCAGTCCAACCATTAATCCAGCACTGCCAAGTCCACCACTAAACCATGTACCCGAGTTCCTCATCTACACATCTTTAATACTCCTCCAGGGATGGTGACTCAACCATTTCCCATGATTAGCCTTTTGAAATTTTTACCCACTAACTTTAGGCTCTTTCATTATGTTGCTGAGAAAAAAACAGCTAGAATGGTTGAAGGTTTGCTGTGGAAACACAGTGAGTTGTCATAAGCATAATTTCTCTGACATCACAGAGCTTCTATCAGAGATGACATGAGAAAATGCCTGCTAGGGAGCTGCCAAACAATTGTTTTCAGGAAGCAGTTTCCTCAAGCAGCAGCAAATGAAAGCAGAAGGCAAGTTGTGAACTAGCTGATGAAAATCATCCTTCTAAAATAACAGCAGCTTTAAGTTTAGAGGTTGTTATACAAGTAAAAGTGTAATGAGAAGGACGTATCCTGCAGTGATATCATGTGATCATTCCTGGTCAACAGTGAGGCTGGCATGACATTTATTAGCAGTGGATAACTACTATTGCTACCTGTGCTGTTGCTTTCTCCTAGAAAGGAAATTAGGGTGACAGCTGTACATAGCAGAATCATTTAAGTGTGCTTGTTTTGCAATCCTTTGCATTTATAAAGAAAAAAAAATACAGGTTATTGGCACTGGAGATCTAGATTAAGCTAAGCAAAGTTGGAAGGAAGAAGACTTAAAAGAAGAAAGGTGTCCATGGGTCTAGGATTATTTAAAATCACCAGATGTAAAACTTTAGTCTCTTTGTATCTCAGTTCCCTACCCAGAGTACTCATTAAGTACACATGTTTTTTAAAGGTTGATTACAAAAAGCATTTGAGCAAATAGGCAGAGTGAGATAACATGGCTAAGGACTGATGGACAGGACCTTAATCTTCAACAAATACACCCAAGTTCTCTAATGTCCATAAAACACTAAGCTCCTCATTTCTGTGACTCTAAATATAAATCCAGAATAATTCTGCTGAGGTTTTAGATTTGGACAAGTTTAGTGCAGATCAGAAACATTCTTAAATTTTTGTGTTTTGTTAAGGAAAAAAGCAAAAGTCAAACAGAACCCAATTCATATTGACATTAGGATCTGGCAGTCCAAAGGGCAGAATCAGGTCTGTGGCTCCAGGGTATGCCAGTGCCACCTGATAGGGCTGATCACTCATCAGGTCAGTCTGTGTCCAGTGAAACTGATTTTAACTGCACAGAGAATGTTGGACTCATTTTAGTACCTGCTCCATGAAATCCTCCACAGAGGTACAGCTTCCCTTCCACGGAGCCTGCGCTGGTAGAGTTTGTTCGTAAGGAGAGGAGGGGAGAAGGCATAGGGGGTCCATCCCTCCAGAAGTCTCCATCAGGGTTATAAATTTCCACTGCATCAAGACATTTCCGTGTCTGTCCTCTGTCATAACCAAGGCACCCAATTCCTCCTGCAAAAGATACAGAGGTCTAATGTAGCAGTCCCACATTCTGCTGTAAAATACGTTGCTGGCTGCTTTTTCTGTTTACATCTTCTCATCTCCCACTCTTTCCTCTTTGCAGCTTCAAAAGTTTGTGAGAGAACTCAAAGCAGAAGCTACAGCACATTATCCACAGACAACAAAGCAAGATCCTTTCTGAAGTCTTGTATCAAAGGAAGGACAAGAATGTCGTCAAAAAACAAAGGTATTTTGTTTTGTTTTCTTCCCATATGGTAGAAATTGTCATAATTATTTGTTCTATTTGCTGGACAAATTGCAATGGATCAAAAACTGTTTTTCAAATACCATTGGTGGATCTGACCCTCACCCATTACCAACAATTATTTGTATTGGTTAGTTTTCTTCAATAAAAGAAAAATATTACAGCTATCTCTTATGGCAAATTACACCTATTTCTTAAGGCAAATCGAATTCCAGGAACAAACCCATCCAACACATAGGAGTGCCAGCTGAGTTATTAGCAACAAGCCCTACTGTTGAGGGGTTAATTAGGGTGCCTGAAGTCAGTATGCAGGATTGAAACAGATCCCAGTTTCCTTTTACTCGGTCAGGCTGCAGAGGTACCTGAGATCCCTGTGCACACTGGAAACACTGTACCCTGATAGTACTTTGCAAACTCTGCCTTTCCAAATCCCTTCCAGTGACCAAATCCACATTTTGAATTTACAGCCTTTGGTTGTCAGGAATTAATATGCTGATGTCCCTATGCAGGTTTTCCATCTGTGCCGATGGACACAATACTCTGTAATGAGCACTGATGACGTTCTTTTGTGCGTGTGTGTGTTTGTGACTACTTTTAAACATAAAATGGCTGCAATAGGCAAGCCATTTCCACATGAAGGCTGGCATTCCAGATACACGTGTAGGGCTGCTCAATTGTGCAAATGTTAAATGCATTGCAAGCATGTAATTATGCCCTTGCATATGCAAAGGGAAAGGACTGCAAGTGCAACCTGTGCTGGTTCAGCTGATTTTAAAATATATTAGCCCTAGTGTTGTTAAGCTGGTCTGTCAGAGAAATGAGCCCCTAGTGCTCCAAGTCTTACTTGCATATGATTTTCGATCTACCTCCTAAAATGGACTGTGTTATTTTTTAAATCTTTTGTGCATTCTCCAAAAATATTTGCAAGAGGAAGCTCCCTATAAATGGGGACTGCAATACTCCAAATTTGCTAGCACTGTATTCCTGATCTGTATTTTGGAGTCAGGCAAAGAAAAATCAGTTAAATCTGCATCAGAGCAGCAAAATTAGACTAAAATTCAGTGTCCATTATCATCAGCAGAAAGTTTTCCTCTGGCTGAAATTAACAGTAGTTTATTTTGTTCAATATTTGATATTGAAAACCTTCACCAAGTTTGGTTTTCATCTCCTTTTCCAGCATAGAAAATCTTTACTTTCCTCAATACCCACCAGCAAGGTCCTTGCAGTTTGTACTAGATACCACTTAGTGTGTGCTTACACCACACTGGCATCTAAATGTGTTCAGTATGAATACCCTCAATTAAATCAGCATTTGCTCTGATGGGCTCCTCTCTGAGGTTTGATTCATCTAAGAGAGCTGAGGTAGAGATTAACTGTGGTCATGGAATTTACCTAATCATTTCCATGTCAAAAAGGGAAGCATCACCCTTCTGAGCCTTTCTCATGATGGAATCTCACTGAGCCATTCCTTGGGGTATTTCAGAATTCAGACATTTACTTATTGTATTGTTCTTTACACCAGAAGCATTATCCTCTGCAGTGCAGTCTTTTCCACTACTCCTTTATGCCTCGTGAAAGAGGTGCCACTCTTAGGACAGGACAATATTCCTCTAAATTTATCAAGAAAAAATTAAGAGCTAATAAAAATTTTTAACTGATAAGGGTATTTAATTGATTGCTTATCTCATAGGGTTTCTGATTGTAAAGCTTCCATTGGCAGATTCATAGACTACAGCATGCAAGACAATTTGCCACCAGTTTATGTACACTCCACAGACTGCAGTGTAATGCAGAGAGAAATTCTCAAGGTAGTTTTAACTGAGAACCAATAATAAAACTCTCCACAGACTAAATTGACCCTTTCAAAACACAGCTCTGTGGTGCCAAAGACAGATGGCTGCTGGTTGTCAAGCGAGATATTTTTAAATTAGCCCAGTTGTTACTGTACCCCACTGAAGAATATGCACTCAGCCAAAAGAAAAATGTTCACGTGAAAAATGAAAGAGGTTCTTGTTCAATCAGAGGAATAAATGGTACCAGTTAGGGAATGCATGCAGCATGTCAGGAACCAATAACTTTGCTGATTGCCTTATTATTTCAAGCAAAGAGGGGGAGGTGAACAAAATGGCCCCTAACTTTTCTAGAAGCATAATAGCTGTTTATTTCTTAATGTGTTTTTATTGTCATTTTCTAAATAGGGTAACTGTGGGGCACGGTAACTTCAGAAAGAACACAAATAATCAGGTACAGAACTGACAAAGCAATCAGTGATTTTTTGCAAAACAACCTCACAATCATTACCTATTAATGAAGACATTCAGCTGCCAGTCCAGGAGATCCACCACCAAATATTTTTCCTGTATAGTTATTAGAAAAGTAGTTTTCCAAGACCTATTGGTGCATCTTTTCAAAAATTTCAGAGCTACTACACATTTTCAAGTATTTACAAAACCTTCATGGGGTGGTTTAAGCAACTTATATTTAACCTCTTTTAATCATTTTAGTCTTTATCAGAGACAATCCTGGAGGTACAAAAGATCTCCATTTTATTTAAACCCTTCACAGCTATTTCAGCTAAATCCAATTTCATATTCAATTTGCAGTAGTAAAACGAAGTTCTCAGCAAATAGAAAGGAAGAAGGACAAATCAGAGGGAAGTAAAATTCAATTTTCAAGCTTAGAAAAAGAGCATTCTGGAAAACAAGAAATCATGAACTTCAGCCTTCTCTCTTAAAGCAATGTTAACACTGAAAGGTTGCTAACAAAGAAAGTGAGGATATCAGACTTTCTGAGCAGTGTTTTTCTGTGTTCCCAGATGCAGAAGTAGAGAATTACTCCCGTGAGAAAGTATATTTTTTCCTCTATGGAAATGGCTGTCTCAGGACTCTTTCCAAAGAAATGAATACAAAAATCAAGAAGAAAAAACCTCTCAAATTTAAATCCATTCACATCTACAACCAAGTGGAGGAATCTCACATTAACCAGGCTATTCATCATCTTGCAATGTATATACCATGTGAGATTTCAAACTGGCAGGAAAAAAAATCCCGTGCTGTGTCAGACAACTCTGGCCACTTTCTGCTCCATCACTCAAGAATCCAGACCATCTTGTCCCACTGGCTTCTTCATTCATATTTATGAAACCATCAGGAATGCAGGTGGAGACATAGGGAAATATAGTTAAGACCACAAAGATTGTCTTTATCTCATGTTCTCTGGATAGAGCAGCTGAAAAACTGAGCTCATGCTCTGCCCCTACTGGAGCCTCTACATAAAATGGGGGTGACATTTAGGGAGCTAAGGCAAGGTACAGAAGAGGGAATAGGGGCTTAGGTCATTTGAGGGACACTCTTGTACCAAGTGATCCATCAGCAGTGCATGATGTACTTGAGATTGTGCCTTAAACCACCAAAATGATAGATGGGGTCAGTAAAATACACCTGGTCACAGCCTCCTGGGAGTCCCAGCAGGTGTGCCAAGGGCAGCAATGCCTATTTCCAGGCCCATGATGTGGGGAGGGTTCTTTGTTAAGTCAAACTCATGAATAGAGCAGGTGAATTCAACCCCACCTGGTTCAGTTCTTTGCCTAAAGCTCAACTACATATTCTTTGTGCAGGAAAGATGGATTTCTCATCGGGAGTTGTAAACATTTCTGTCATTAACACATTGATCATATGAGAATAAATCCCAGAACTCAGTCTTCCTATCCCTTACAAAGACACCCTTTCAACACTTTAGGCTTTTTACAATTGCACTTTTCCTAGGAGATATTTCAGATGCCACTGAAGTACTAAAAAAAACACTGAAGCCACCTTTGTGTTCCACAACCCATTAATGCTTAAGAGCTTTCCATATCACACTTGGATTAGTCTGCAATTAAACATACTTTCAAGGGCACTCTGTAAGCAGAGGTACTAATGGACTTTAACATTAAGACCCCTTAGTAAAATAAATATATAAATAAAATACATGATCTTTATTAAGAAGTCAGGATAAAGAAGACAAGCCTTTGATGCAAGAAGGCAAGGCAGGGCAGGTGATGTGATTAGCACATCTTCAGCATTTCAGTGAGGCACAGTTCTGTGCCATGCTCTACCCACACACTGCTCATATCTTCCTGAAGCCAAAACACCCAGCTTGGGCTGGGGTCAGCTGCCTCTCCCTTACCCCATGCTCATCAGAGAAGAACAAATGCAATTTAGAGCCACATCAGCCTTAATAACAGCACAGCCTTCCAGCACTTGAGGGGGAAGGTCTATAAATGATGATGAAGTGGCAAAGAGTCACAGTCAATAATTAGTTCAGTAGTTACAAAGTCAATAACTACTTTAAATACCTCTGAATATTTCTATAGGAGCGAACCTGACATGCAATTGGGTTACAAGAAATAGAGAACATTCCAATATGGCATCCCCAAAGGCTATTACAAATGACCTAGCTGTCCCATGGATATTCTGAGGCTTATGAACCAATAGCAGTGTTGCAGGAGTCTCTCTGAGAGACTACCATGCAGTTAGGGTGAGAAATGTGATCACCCCCATGAGGCCTTGCAAGGCCATGCAAATTGCTTTCTTCCAGTTGGTTCTTTCCCTTGTTTGTAAACCTAATCCCCACTTGCATTGGTCCTCGTTTTATCCCAGCCTTCCAAGTTCTGTATAAATTTTGCTCTCCCTGGACAGTCGGGGTTCTCTGGATCTCGGGAGTCCTAGAGTGAAGAAGACTTGGATGGGGGAGAAGAACCCGCCCCTGTGTGCTGTTTCTTCCTGCATTAGTAGCTGCTCACAAGGAGCTGCAGTCACTCTCCCTCCCCCCCGAGTGTGCCCATGTGCCTGGTGCTTAGGGTGTCCTTTTAAGGACGCTTCTGCCAGGGACTGCCGTGGCACCACAACACCACCCAGCTGTGTCTTTCCAGCATCCACTGACTTGACCCATGTCACTGATACAAAACAGGCACTGGCACAGAGGAATTGCACTTCTAAGTCTCATCCAGACCAAGCTCTTATGGAATTAAATTTGCCAGGCAGCCAAGTCCAACAGCAACAATTTCTTTTCCTCCAGGAAAACCACGCAGATGTAAGTGTAGATTGCTCATTGCATAGGCAGGGTGGTTGAACAAAATAACATCTACAAGGTGGCTGGGGGTCCACATAGGACTGTGATCCATTGAGATTGACTACCAGATCCACACCTCATAATTTGGTTGAAATTAGACATGCACTACTGTCTCTCAGACAGGGCAGTGTATCAGGGAAGAACAAGAGCAGAGCTGCTTCCAAAGGGAAGTTGAGCCGTGTAATGAGCTCACCATGAGGGCACAGCTGCACAGAACCAGAGATGGGCAATTGCAGGAGGCCCTACCAGCAGGTGTCAGGCAAAGGCACAGAAGGAATTGACCCCTCAGGCCTGCGTTTAACTGATGCTCCTGGATATACAGGCAAAAGGGGTGGGTGGAGGCCTCAAGTGATGCTCCTCAGGATGACCAAGACTTGTTGGTGCCCTCAGGATACTGACAGTGTTATTCTTTGTTCTATAACTGAGTCCTCAGATCACAATACCAAGGAACATGCGCTCTTAGTAGTACCTCTTTGAATTTTTATCAAAGGAACCTGGGAAATGGATTAGAAAAAAAAAAAAAGAGTAACTCTTCAACAAGCAAATGAAATCCAAGATTTGTCTCCCCTAAAGTAATTAATTATTAAATTGATCTCTGGAATGTACAATGGATTTAATAGTGATAATCTTTTATGTAATGCTTCCCTTCATTACCAGCACTCAAGCTGAGTTTGAGCAGTTACATTTCTCTCTCACTCTCTGCTAAGTGGGTCTGTGTAGCTGGTGTCTCAGAGAAGTGAGGGAGCCATAAACCAGCCCTGGCAGGCACTTCTAAAGATAAAACCAAGGAGCACTGTCATCCTTTGGTAACCCATAGCACAGCAGATGAGATAATGCAGCTTGTAGAAGACATGAGGGCAAAAGACTGATTAGAAGCAGGGCTGATAAAACAGATTATTGTCTTCCTAAGCATGGTCAATATTTCAGATTTAGTTGCTTCTTTTTTCATAAAATACCTTTTCTCACTTCCTTTGAAAATACATAAGTGTGTAGAAAGCAGTTTCAGTCTCATCTATCAGACCAGTTTATCTGCCTATTTTTGTTCCTCCCTGCACATAGACACCTTGGAGGCTGTTGCACAGATATAAAAGCTCAGAATCAGACCCATAAACTGCTACTTGTCAGAAGTCCAAACCATATATATAAATAGACATGTTTATTTTAAAAGAAAGTGTTATTCAAATGCACAGTTAATACTCAAGCCTGAAAGCTAAAATGTCTCCTTGCAGCTCCTCCTACACACACTTTCTTTTCCAGAGAGACCCCAAAGTACATATTCAAATAAGCATTTTATGATCAAGACATTCAGTATTTAATTGAACCTCATTTAGCTGTTTAAAACTTAAAAGAAGCTTTCAGCAAGAACCCAGGGGGGAAAGCCCCAAGTTGTAAGAGGTAGGATGCCAGTCTGAGGAGGATAAACAAAAATTCTTTGATTCCTACGTTTTTCCTAATAGGATTTTTCATTTAAGTCCTTCAATACATAATTATTTATAAAGCAGGAATTATACACCATAAAAGCAACACATGGTTAAAACTGTCATAGTGATACATCTTTTTTTTTTAACAGTAACCTGTATTTCAGAGACACTAGTTCTACAGAGTGTGTTTTATCATAAGCAATGAAGATGGTATTCAAATGGATTCATTTGGATAAATTTTCCTGATTTGTATGTTGGCCATGATATGTTTTCAGAGAAGTAGCTAGAAAGGATATTTTTTTAAGGGAGAGATTAAAATGCATGACCTTAAATAGAGCCCTCCCATCTGGTTTTCTTCCAAAAGTGTCTCAATTGCCTCTGTCATTAAGAACACAATACTGCTCTTTCTTGGGCTTTCCAACGAATATAGTTATGTTCCTGGGAAAATATGGAGAGAAAGAGCTGAGACCAGTGAAAAGAGATGAATAGGAGAAAGGATTGTGAGCTTTAGGAAATGCTGTTCATTTACTTATGAGGCTTATATATGGTGTATAAATAGCATGAGATATTCTAGGAACATTACACAACAAACAGACAATAATTATGTTGCAGGATTGCTTATTAAGACACATGGTACAGGTTCTTGAACAATACTCAGACCAAAAACTCTGATCTATTTCTCATTTTCCTTCCATCAGCATGACTCCAGAATAATTCCATTTAAGTCATTAGGGTTTTACATGCTGGAGCTGGCAATTAGTCTGCGAAGGATTATTGGACAGTAACAACATACTCTGTGCTGTGCCAATAGGACTTTTCAGAAATTAATACTTCAAAGGCTAAGCATGAGATTCTGATCTGGGTGAGAATAAAATGATCTTGACACAACACAACTGCCATCAGCAGACTATTTACTACAGATTTATACCTATATGGATAAGAACAAAAATTATACTTGTCTATCAAAGAATCTGCTACTTCACCTTATTCAAAGCTAGTATTCCATCAATTCTTTCTCCTTCATATTTATGATAGAAATTTCATTTATACATCACAGACATTAGAGAGAATCAACTTTCTCTGCAATGAGTTTTCATCTATGCTCTAGAGTGCCTCAGTGTCCTGACACCTGTGTAAGAGATCCTGCTGGAAAGAGCTGAAAACCTTACTTCCTTTAAGGACTTTGTTTTCAAGACTTGCTTGAAAGAAATCTTCTCTCTCTGCATCACTATGTGCCCAGATAGAACTATCTCTTTATTTCATGTTTTTTTTTTCCTGGGAAACAGGGTGTGGTCCTCCAGGCATACAGAAGATATCTTGCATTTACCTGTTTCCACCTTGCCTCCCTTCCTTTCCTTCCTCTGCTTTCAGCAGCCCCCAGTGGATCTCCTTAGCTGGCTGCAGACTGCAGAATGCCCGTGGAGATGATGCACCCCAAAAGGAACAAGAATTGTAGGAGAAGAGGAGGATACCTGTGGGAATCCAGGCAGTGCCATTCCATGCTTCTGAATGGCCCCTTTACTGAGTGTCCCCTGACTGGAGCTGCACAGAAGCCTGTTAGATGTCCAAGTTCTGTGCACACACACTTCACCATGAGAAATTGGGGAGAGAGGAGAGACATGAGACATGAGACAGGATTGGGGAGGGTATCAATGGCAATAGCAGAATCTCAACAAAAATCTCTCTCTCAACTATAGCATTTGTTTAGTCATTGTGCCTGAGCTATCTCTGAGGCCACTACATGAGAACAACCTATGAGCTATGATCCTCTTCATAATGTGTCTTTTTGCACAAATCACCCTTGACAGCCTCTTTCTAGACTCCCAGAGTGCCTGACACTTCTTATGAAGCAGTGATGTCCAAGGGATCCACAGCTTTGGGGAGCCTGCAGTGGTTTTACTATCCGCATGGCAGTTGCTGTTCTTTGCTCTGTCACTATCAGCCTCTATTCTTTCCATTCCCATTCTCTCGTGAACATCATCTGCATGATCAAGTCCCACATCAGCCATATTCGGAACACTTTCACTGCCTTCCTCTCAATGCCATGAATTGCCCACTTCCCTGGCTAGGGTTACCATTGCAATTGTGTCCAGAGGGGAACTGGACCCACCTTACAGCCCAGCAGCCTGAGAACTCACAAGGTGACAAGAACCTGTCACTATGGATAAACTGTGGAATGTAGCTTTTCTGTGTGAGGTTTCATTACAGTCGGTGAGTGTGAGTTTACAGCTGGAGATGAGGCCATGTGTGGTGTCTGCAGAGTAAGATGCCAATATAATGTCTGTATCACTGTTCATTTGGAAATTGCTTTAATCTCTACACAGACTTTTCAGACCGTGATGGTTAACATTTAACAACCGCGTTGTCTTCTTAATTTTAACAGATAAATCTGTTTCCACCCATACTCTTGCAGGTGGATTTAAACCAGCATATTTAAAGGCAGAATTTGTTGACCAATCATTTTTGGCTCAGGCTTGTCTTTCAATTAAAAAATTAGTTGTACTATTATTTGATTTCCCAAGTAAACAAGACTTATGCAATTCCTCTAACTATATGTGTGTTCTCTATCTACATGTACATTATTTTCTGTACCTTACATAGCTTTTGTGCCTGTTGTCCAGTTTCAACTAAATTTTGCAGATTTATAGATGTTAAAGTTCTTACAAGGTTTTTGAAAACTGGCAGTGAGGAGTTTGTGAAAGCAGCCCAGACCTAGGTCAAAATATCTTCTCTGCGACTGATGTTCCTGATACCTGATAGTAACTCATCCATGTCTTGCTGCAGTTACACCTTGAGTGGGCAGAGCCTCAGAAGGCAGGCAGGCTCAGAAACGTACTGGTAAAAATAGCCCAATCTTTCTCGAAAATCTGGAGCAGCGTGTGAGTTTAGTTACCCTTGGTATTAATCACTAGCAAGTTTGTCCATTACAATGAAATTACCCCAGGTTTACACTGTTAAAACTGAGAACAAGCACTGCCTTTATGAATGTTTAGTTAGACATAGTGGCAAGAGTGAAGGGTCCAACGCAGCAAACTGTTAAAATAAGCATGAAGTGCATAAGTTCCCTTAGAACAGACTGAAATAAAGACTGCCATGGGAAGGTGTGTGAACCATCAAAATTAGGCAGACAGGGCGAAACCCTGTTACCACCCATGTGCAGATCAGATTGTAGCAAAGATTTTCTCTCCCATGCACACAGAATTATTGGTATTGGCCTGCAGGTGAGAAGGAATTAAAGTTAGCGTTCAGCTCCCTGAATACTGACTGCAGCACTGGCTGCTACACATACAAAAACAAGGCTTTTTATTTTTTTAATTAGCAAAATGCTTCTGAAGGTCAATGAGACTATGAACTTTCCTCAATGCCATTTAAACAGGCATTTTTCATATTTAAGGCTGTGTTTTGTGTTCAGTCTGTACATTTCATTACTGTAATCGCTCCCATATGCTTCTTGCTTTGTGAGATTTTGAGGGAAGAAAATGAATGCTGTTTTTCCCATTAGCCACTCCTTTTCCTTGTGCCAGTGTCAGGCTTGCTGTGAAGAAGACTGTCAATTTGTTTTATCACATGCATCCCAAGGTGGCTGCTTTTTTTTGCTCCCTGATTCCCTGTGTCATCACAGCCTTCGAGGTATTGATCTTGGAGCACTTCTTACTGAAACGCATGAATGCTGCTGTTCTCTTCCCAGCTATTCCAGCTGCTTCTGCTGCCCCATTAGAGCATCAGTGTCAGTATAAATAATTATATGTATTTAACCTTTTAGAAAGCATGAAGTCTCCACATTTTCAAAGCACCTTTGAACCTGGGCAGCCAACACTCACTATTTAACAGCACACTGACATTCTCTATCACTAACCTTTGACAATAATGACACGACTTGCTGTTTGCAAAACTCACTTTTCCATATGGCCTTCTTTCACCCTTCCTCCTGGTTGGGCCTATGGGCCTCTCTCAAACCACTTAAGTAGTTTCTCTAAAAGAAGAGGAATGCTGCATTAAAGCCACTTTCCTCTTCTGCTTCAAAGACACCATTCCTGTATAACCCCTTGCAAAGGCCTTTCTGTATTATGAACCGGGAACAAATTCTGCTTTATCCCTGGTATGTAACAACCCAGACAAAGCCAGAACACCCTAATACAGGAGGTGTATTAAGCTGATAAAACTGTATTTTTGTGTTCGCTGTGATAGGCTTGTAAGCAAGGGTAGTTTGAAGCAGAGGGGATTGAAATATCCTGAGATCCTGAAAGAATTGCTGCTTTCTTCATGCCTAAAGCTACCTATGAGACCGTGGGAGCATGGACGGGCGTGACTCACTCACAGCCTGCCTGTAGATTGACTGGATGAACTTTTTTCCCTGCTTCTCCAAGAACTTTCCAGTCATATATCTACCTACAATAAGATATCTGGGGCAAAAGATTTTGAGGTAGGTAGGAGATTATTGAAGTAATTTCCACAAATTGTAACACTTTTGGTCAAAGTACTCTTTCGAAACAAAAAACCTGAAAGGATTCAATCCAAAATTGACAAAAGGAAATATTTAGATTTTTTTTAAAAAATGTGCTGTGTTGAGGTAGGTGGAAGAGAAGAATTTACTGAGTTTTATCAGGAGACACTCATGATGTTGGTTTTGGGAAATCAAAATTTTCTTTTTCCTTATGCCTTTCCTTCATGATGCTGCATATATTCCTTAGCATTTCACTGCTCACCTGTGAAATGGTGCTTCAAAGCTTCTCTACCCACTTTTAAAAATTCATTACTATTTATGACACACACTAATACCCCAAAGAAAAGTATTTTAAAAAGTGAAGTATCTTTGTTGCATGAATCCAGAACACTCCACATTCACATAATTTAATCTACATAAATTACAGAAGGAAGAAATAATGTGGGGAACAAATAACTTTAGAAAAATACTCTCCATTTAGTACAAGGTGTACTTTGTCCTACAGTACGTAACAAAGGGTGAGATATTTCACTGCACAAAGAAAAATTGCTGGAAAGAAGAAAAAGTCATGGTGCTATCTGTTAAAAATCTGCTTCCTCTTACCCAAGACATAAATCTCCCCATTGACTACGGCTGTGCTGAAGCGGTACTTGGAGAACTTCATTGGAGCTCTTTCCGTCCATTTGTCTTGGCCTGGGTCGTACTGAAACATTCTGTTACTTAATCGATCCGGCTCCTCGTCGGGCAGATCCATCTGTATGAAATATGACAGCCATATAATAATACAACGTTTGGAGCCCTCCACATATGACTGCAGGCAATTAATCACAGCAGACAACTCGGCAGATAAATAGCATAAACACATCAATTACAGCTGTAGGGGATTGTACTCCCCAGGGTTTAACAGCACCCATGGCTGGTGGCTGGGAGTCAGCTGTAGAAGGCAAAGGAATAAATGGGTATCTATGTCCTGCAGCAATAGAGCCAAGGATTTGGGTACTAGCAATACATTCAGGGTTAGGGTTAAGGTTCCCAGCTCTGGAAGAACATACCCCCTTCCACAAGGCTGCTGTACAGTCCTAATAATAATAAGTGAAAAGCAGTCTCTCTTTTTATTCTTGCTAAACGTTGAAATCTCTTTCCACTATTGCTCAAACTGCACCATGAGTCTCTGTCAGGTACTTTGCTGGCCTTTCTCAGTCCTATATATAGAGAGAGAGTTATAGTAATAGTTACAGTTATAAGTATATTTATATTTTATTTATATTTATATCTTATCCTAATAAACATTTGCATGTTTATTTAGTCAGCCTAAATACAGTGATGTTTAACAGCTGTAAGTTCAATAGTTTTCATAATAAGCTCCTAACCCCCTCCCTGTATCTTTGTTGCTGTAACACTTTTTATACTCACTCCTACTCCTCTTGTTCTCTCTAATCTTCTTCCCACTTCTCTGCCTGTCTTATACAATGCAGGGAATTCAGATGCTGTTTTCTGGATACAACACCCTTGAATGATACCAGTGGGATGTGGAGAGAGGATTCTGAAATATTTTGGGATGGAAGCTTTCACATAGAGAGAGTGAAGAGAATTACTTTGCTTGCTTGTGATGGTGTTACATGTGTGCTTGTTTTCTTGTTATATTTCTTTCCCAAAAGACCTTTCCAACAGTAATTTCATGGACAAGATAGTAGGAGGCAAGCTACAGAGTAAATATCAAGCCCTTTGGTTATTCCCTGTAGGTGCCTGGGGCATGTTCTTTCTCTGTGATAAGTGTGAAACACTAATTTATTCACTGAAAGAGGGATATTTGAAAGCTGTATATTTTCAGCACAGACTAAACATGTACTTAAGAGAAGACATCACTTGACATGCTGTAAATTCACATCCAACCTCATTTTTGTGGTAACATTCTCTTTGGAGTGCACCCTGTTCTCTCTGTGTACAGAAAACATAACTTGCAACAGCTCTTCTCTGTGTCTCAGGGGTCTGAAATCTTCCCCTCAGCCTCACCAAACACCTTCCTCCATTTTAACAGCCCCCAGTTACCAAGGCTGGGGTCACTTTGGGTTTTAACTGCCTTGGCATCAGGGGCCAGACCAATGCTGAGCAGAACAGCGCTGCTGTGAATGAGTCCTTGCCCTCCTAAGCTGTCATTTTATGTCCTGCCTTGATTTGTCTTGTCTTATTTCAATTAAAAAGCCTGAGTGGGAAGGGAACATGTATTTATCTCTGTCCTGTAATGGACACATGCATTTAGGGCACTCTGTCAGTGCTGTTGTTAGTGTTTGTTCAGGATTGACAGAACATTGAGTACTGCTCCAGTACAGGGACAGTCCCTGGCTTGGCTAGCCCATTTGCTTTCCCAGTGCAGCTGTGGTAACCCCACATATATAATCACTGCATCTGATAGGGGGAAGATAGATGGTACCAGAAGAATTCAGCACTCTCTAGTGCTGGTCTTAAAGCACTTTTTTGAGAACTTTAGCTAATTTTTTTCTGGTCTGTGCAGGTACACCATAATCTTACAAAGCTGTGGGTTTTGATCAATTGCTGTTAATCTGCTCATCCCAAACCTATTTCTATACAAACTCAGACACCCATGCATTGTTACTGATAGTACTGGTAGGCAGAAGTCCACTTTAGGTGGATTTTTAAAAAGTTATTCTTGGCTCAATATTCCTGACTTGCACTTCTAAGCTACTTTTCCCTCTCATAATTTGTTCTAGAGAAAAGCTTTAAAAAGCTGGTTTTCTGACTTCAACATCTATCTTTGTTATATGACATATCTTTCAGTTCAAGTTTTTTTTTACAGACAGATTGTTTCTACATTAACTGTTTTTTAGTTCTTTACATATGACATACCCTTGCAGAGTTGTTTCTGTATCAGAAATACTCTCTGGTCTTTCTGTTGCCTCCTTCGGGACTCCTGCACTCAAAATATTCAAAGAGGTGGAGGTCTTGTTAGCTGAATGCTCTCACTTTTAAATACTTCAAACAGTAATTTATTTCAAGAGGACAGAAACCATTGAGTTGTGATGACAGTCTGAATATATTGCAATGAAGATTATAGACACTCCACTTTATTGTCAAGAGAATGTGGGGCTTTTTCCTGAGCACACAAATTTAACATTCACCAAGCAATAAATAAAAATGGGCTAGACTCTTAAAAAAACAGTATTTTGCACTGGGAGTGACTGGAGAGAGTGAGCACTGCTCTTGACATCAATCTTCCTTGTAGCATAGCTCTGTATAATCTCTGTACTACTGAATGTGTATCTGTGGCCCTGCTGAAAATCCCTCTAAAAACTTAACATGGTCAAATAATGCAACAGAAATAAATAAAGAGATTGGTTAAAGGACTCTGTTTCCCAGAGAATGCTTTGACTTTCCATTTAAAATGTAATGTAATGAAAATCAAATAAATTAACTTTAGTTAACCAAGAAAGCTTCCTGAGAAATTGAGGTGAACTTTAAATGTCATATATAAATCTGTCCCTGAAGTGTACCTGTGTACACACTTTTTGAAGACAGGGCACAGTTAAGGGTCCCTGTATGATTAAATGCCATTATTTATTATATCTAGAAAAATTAAGAGAATGGTAAATAAGGAATAGAAAGAGTGGAACTTTTAATGACAAAGGAGATGTATTGTAAACTCTTGCACACTGTCCACATCTCCGTGAATAAAAACTTCTCTTCCTGAAGTTGGTATTTACAGTGAGAATGGCATAGATGGATATTATTCTTCTTCACTCTGTTTGGTTTTCCTACAGAATATGTTTAATCAGAGGAATGTAAGGAACTTATTCTTCTGTTATCACTGATGTATTTTCCCATGCAAGAAGCACTGTAAAATTGCACAACAGTTCTTGTTAGTGCACAAAGCAAACAAAGTAAATGGGCACAATTCTCAACCTGTGGTGTCCATCCACCTAGCACGTACAGCTTGTCTTTCACTGTCACCACCATGTGGCAGGCCAATGGTACCGGCAGAGGTGCCATGCTTCTCCAGGTGCCTTGCTCCATGGAATACTTCTCCACACAGTTTGTGACTAGATACTGATTTTTCACTTTCATTTGCCCTCCTATTACATAGAGGTCGTTGTGGGCAGTGCCCAGTGCGTAGAGCTCACGGAGCTGAGTGGTGCACAGACTGTGCCAAAAGCGGTTTCCTTGCTGGTGGTATCTGTAGGAAAATCCAGAGTTGTAAATGCTCTAGTTCACCCAGGTCCCCATCAGCCTGTTTGGAAATGTTACCCCCTTTAATTTTCAGTGTTTACTCAGTACAATGACAAGTGGAACCTTCTCCTTCACAGAGAAGTTATAAAACTGAGCCCAGTGTTTGCAAGATCAAGCATTTTTAGCGTGAGGAATCCTAGGTGTCCTTTCAAAGACATTTGACCCTAATTAAGATAAGTCACTTATTTCTGCATGTGCTGCTCAATCACAGTTTCTGCTGAAATTAGCAGCAGCAGTGAGAACTCAACACTGCTGAAAAGAAAGCCACATCACCTGCCTCACTATGAATTTATTTCCTCAAATTTAGGCATTTGCATTTGAAAATGCTGTCACTGTTTTAAAATTTTATCTTTAATCCAGGAAATGTCTGGTTTTCTTTAAAATGTGTGCATCTGAAAAAGATATGAGTAAAAACAGAATGAGGTTTTTGAGCTATCAATCATTATCTTTAATCTGTGAAGCACTATCACCAACATCAGCAGAGAAGCATGTTTCCTCTGTGCTGATGGGCTCATTGGATCATTCACTTGGCTCATTTCCCCCTGCTAATGACCTAGAAAAGAAGTATCCAAGGAAAATACTGAGATTTGGGTAAGGAGAATATAAAATCTACAGGCATTGATCTAATTGAGCTCATTTACTCAGAGATACCACAAAAGTAACGCCTTATTCTTTCAGGAGAAGAGGCATCAAGATTTGGTTGTATGTATATAATTCGGAGCTATGAAAATAAGTTGTGACAAATTGATTACAGTAGCCAAAATCTCTAAGAAAAAATAAATCAAGTAAAAAATGCGTTGTGTAATGGTCTTCTTTCTTTTTTGTCCCCAGTGACATTATTTAGATTAAAAAATTTTAAATAATTAGAGAATTTCTGAGAGAGGGTACACACCTATATATGTCAATGTTCCTGGTTCTTTGTCTAGACATTTTGATGGCGCTTGCCTCGCCTGCCACAATGATATCATTTTTCTCAGTGACGACACCAGTGCAAACACATCCTAAGCCCTCTCCATATTTCGGGGAGGAAATGAAGTAAGTCTTTTGTGTTGCAGGAGCATAACAAAAGCTGGCGTCTGCATAGCTGCCATGCCTGGACCTGATGCCGAGGGAGTTGTTGCCGATGCAGAGCAGGAGATCTGTTGTCTCCATGCCGTATCGCAGGCTGAGGGAAGGGTGGCTGGACAGCTGGATGGTTTTCAGTGCTTCCTCGAACATATCATTGCATTTTGAATTGCACAGAATAATTGTGTTCCTTTTCCTGGCTTCCACAAGAAAAGAGGGGCTGACAAGTACCAGTCTCACTTGCTTGAGGAGCTCAACAAGGTGTTCTGAACGTGACTCTCTGCTGTGTTTGACCCATCTAATGACAAGGTCCAGAATGCTCTCCTCCCTGGAAATATTCAGGTCATCTGATTTGATGAGAGTCATCAGCTGCTGGAATTCAATCTCTAGTATTTCTTCCTGCAAGCTCACCTCAGTAAAATGCTGATACATGTATTTCCTCGCTTGGTCACATAAATCTTCTGCCCCAATGTGGTTTGCAAAGTAGTAGATGCCCACACAGTTGGAAGCATCCATGTGTTCCATCATGTACTTCTGACACATATTGCAAACCTCTTCCATCTGCATGAAATAGGCAGCCAGGGCGACAGTCTGCACGTTGAGGTTGGTGAGACGCAGGTCTGCGCTGTACATGTAGTGCAGGATCACTGACACGCTCTCGGCAGAGATGTCGTGCAGCACCACTTCCCTCTGCGTGCACTCTGCCAAGCCACACGTGAACATGGCTTTGAAATACGCACTGAAGGCAGCCAGCACCACCTTATGGCAGGGGAATTTCTCGCCTTCTGCAATCAGCACCACATCGATTATCTGTGTTGATTCTTTCATTATCTTTACTTGCTCCAAAAAAGTCAAGCTATGGCGCTGCTTTCTCTTTTCCTCAGGCTTGCAATTCATGGTTGATCTCCAAACTTCCTCTCTTTAAATATCCTCAGAATTCAGGGTGTTCATTGAGAATGTTTCTAGAGACAGAAGCATAATATTGTTCAGTAAGAACAAACAAATTGCTGTAATTATCTAATCATCCGTATTATGTGATATGAATCAGTAATGTATAAAAATTGTGCAAAATTAAGGTGAGGTCTCAGGTTCAAGGCCTTCAAGACAAAATATAAGAAAAATCAACACTTCAAATGACCTTTATTATTCAATACTTAACCCCAGATTCTATGATTATTTAGACAATTACAGACTTGCCTTCAAAGCAGCCTTTTTCAACTGCCTTCTCCTTCTTTCCCCTGATCCTGATACAGAACCTATAAAAATTGAATTGAGAGAGTCAACACAGTGGTAGAGGCAGCTTTTATCCCCAAAGACTGGCAGTGAAGTGGAAGGAAGCAACTTGGTCTAACTGGCAAGATTTTTTTCTCTCTCAGACCAAAGCATAGATCACTGGTTTCTACAGAGTTGCTACAGGTTTTCTTTAGGATGAGTAAAGGATCAGTAAATAGAGGCCAGCCTTCAAGCTGCTCTCCTTCTTCTCAGCAGGATGTTTATGTGCTGCAGAGTAACAATTTTGGTTCCACTCACTGTAAACTCAAGAGACATTTTAGATTAAATTGTAATTATTAACATACTCCCTCCAGTTTTACTTTTGAGGGGAAAAAAGGAAATTCATGGTCTCATTTCTGTTTGGTTTTTGGTTTAGTTTTTTGTTTTTGGGGGTTTTTTGTTTGGTTTTGGGTTTGTTTTTTTTTAAGGCAGATCCTTTAGTGAATCTCTGTCTTTCTGCAGAATGTGAGGTACAGGTGTAGAATTTCAGTGAGAGAATGACATTCACCATCACTTGAGGAATACCAGTCCTTATCATAGTTTTTGGCTGTACTGTGGTAATGAGACAGTTCTGTTGTAGAAATGTATTAAGTACTCATGTCATGAATCACCAGTTCATGAACATGTCCTAAAGCTGTGGTATAACCATATTTGAAACACATTGTAAACATGCTACAGAGTGCTTAATGAGACTGTTGAAATGAGTAACATTCCTCAGCCACTTAAATATTTGCAGGATCAAGGGCTTGTATTACAGATTGAATTAGTTTTCTCAAATCCTGGCAGCACAAAAAGCAGTCTTAGTTTCATTAAAGAAATGTGTACCAACATAAAAAATGAAATTTGAAATTTCATCTAAAGGTATTTTTGCAAACAGATTTTTCTACAGATTTAGATAAATAGATCTTTAAAAATATTACAATTATTTCCCAGGTGGGAAGGAAATCTACAGCTATATCACCAAAGTCAAGCCTACTCTTTTAGCTGTTCCATTGTTTTTGGAACTAGTCATCATTCTACAAGTTAGGTAGATTCCTCACTTTGAGTGCTGATTTAAAAGCCAAGCATGTCTGAAGATTGGCATTTCCTTAATTTGGTCAATTCTTTCCATATTCCAAATATGGAACCAGAAGCAACAAATCTAAGAAATGAAATTGGGTTATTACCAGATTTTAAAAATTGATTTGGAAGACTAAACATTACCATCTAGATGTGGGCCAAGCTCTGAGCTCTTCTTATGATACTTTTAAAATTGAATCAAAACAGTAAATTTAGTACAAAAATATGGAGATGGTATTTAAAAATCTTGAATTTTTTTTGTCTCCTTTGAAATTAAATTCTGCCTTTGAGAAAACATGGGTTTTAATACTTTATCGCCTGCCTCTGGAGCAGTCTTTACAGTCAGTAGAAGCCTTTCATGAGATAGGAAATGTTCTTGTTTTTATCCTACATAATAATTAGACAGATTATTGTTTTCCCCTTGTACTATTTCATCACTTTGTAGTAGTTGATCTTGACTGCATTTTGATAAAGGAACGTTCCTTTATCTCAGAAATTGTGCTTACCATTTCAAAGACCATAAGCACAGATATCTTAAAGATGAGCTGTAGTGTCTTGAACCAGGTCGTTCATCTCCAGCTGTTAGAAAATGTTAGTAAGCACCAACAAGTGCCAATCTTCTTTCACAATCTGACTAATCATGACTTTTCCTCTAAAATTATCAACTTATTTCCTTTCTCTTTTATGATGTCAGAACTTCATGCGTCCTTCAGCTTTTCTATAATGGTCAAAATGTGTATTTTTAATGCAAAGAACAAGTGAGATAATTAATCACCATCATTTTCCCCAGACTTTTGTACAGATCAGGAAGAAGTTGTGTGTAGAACTGAGTTATGATTTCATTTCCTTTGCTTATCACCTTTAAGTTTTCTTTCACTGTAAGAGCAGCACTTTGTCAGTGATTACACTGTTCATTAGATTTGTGAATTTTAAAGTGTTCATACCAGTGATCAGCACATCTGGCACAACATCCCAGCAGCCATCTCCTCTGCTGTTTCATCAGTAAGGCCTCAGCAATGGCAGTGTTGAGGCAAAACATAGCTCATGCCATTTATGTGCTACTTGAGGTATCAAAAATCTGATAGACAGTAATTTGATCCCACACCCACTGTCCAGGCAATGAAGGGCAGGGTCCATCTGCACCAGGATCAGGTGGTCTCCTCTGCCACCACAAAACTGCTGAGTCTGCTCTGGGCGCCCTCCCTAGGAACTGCCACTGGGAGCAGGAGATGGGGTGGCCCCTTCTGGACTTGGTCTATACCCAACCATCACCTCATCCAGTGCAGAGTTTGCGCCTTCCAGGCAGGATCACTGCAACCCTCCAACCTGTCTTCACTCCCCTCATTAATCTCTGCAGAGCAACGCTGCTTCCCCAGAGTGTGGTTACCTCACACCTGCAAGAAGACAAAATTCACTTTTCCTTGTCAGAATACAGCTTTATCTCTATGCGTTGACAGCACAGCTAGCTCCTGGCTGAACTGTACTCAAAAAAATTGTGCTGTTGACTTGCATGTGAGTCTACTTTCTCCATCCTACAGCTGAGGAAACTGAAGCTAAAAGGTGAAAAAAGACAGGATTAAAACCTAGGGGTGAAATCCTTCCATTAGCTTCAGAAATTTATCCCTGTGCTTTAGCTGCAAACTTGTCACTTCCCTCCTGGCTTTTAGCACTGTTTAGGTAAGGTCATTGGAAGGATATTAATATTCTCCTTTATAATACTGGAAAGTCTATTAAAGGGTAAAGATGAAACAGTGCTGCTTTGCTTTCCCTCTGGGTTACAGAGGGAAAAAGAGGGTACATTGATAGTAAAAGAGAGGATAAGTGTGATACAGATACAATTTGCAGCAAGACACTGCTCTGAGATTGTGTCATAGAGTGGGTTGTCATTATAAAACTTCTAGTGCAAGGTTCAAATCCTTTATAATATCACCAGGAGCTGAAATCAGAGTTAATGCCTTACTCAGAATTTGGGGATATTCTTTTCTTCTACTGTGAAAAATGGATTCAGGTGCAAACCTCCATTGGATGTTACTTTATTTGAGAGCTGGACTATTAATTATTCTCCAGCTCTCTCTCTGCTATTTTACTTTTATATCAACCATTTAGTTAGTCTAATTTAACCTTTTCTTTTTTGTCTTTGTGCCATGAACCTTATGAAGAGCCATATATAATGGTATGCAGGAGCTCCAGCATACACTTTGTGAGGCAGTAGTGTGTTGCATGAGCAGTTTAAAACAAAAATAAGCACACTGCTGTGAGCTCAGCTCTGCAGTTTTTTTGAGGCTATCAAACTATAAATAAATGCTGTCCTCAATTCTCAGTTACACTGCAGGCTCTTTGAACTGCCCCACCACAAAGGGACTGTAAACCAGATGGAAGTAGCTCGTCAGGAATTTCCCCCAACCTCTGGGGAAAAAAACACTACCCTGTAATTAGAGACATTATTTTATCTGTATTGTTTGTCTGGGACATAGATTTTTTTTGTCTTTTCACGAGGAATCACATATTTCCGTGTTGTGGTGGGAGGGTGGGAGGGTGGGAGCTGCGGGACCTGGCCCAACAGAGGTCACAGCACTCACTGTGGGGGGCACCTCCTGCATCCTCCTCTTCCCTCTCTGCTTTTTTTTTTTTCTTTTTCTTTGCCTTAATGAGGCTGCCCTGCCTTCAGGCGGCCTCCCTTCAGGTGCTGAAAGGATCAGAGTTCAATCACATCAAAGAACCAATGCCTCTGCCTATGAATTATTTGTGCTTCCTTTGTTATCAGTAAGCTGAGAAGCAAATCTGTTAATTCTATGCATTATGACATTTGGCTGACAGCCACGGTGAGGCAGAAATCAGCACCCAGATGATAATAATGTTATAATCTCAGAGTTCCATTATGGAGGCTGTGCTGGCATTTGAGATCAAGATTTTACACCGTGCAGGGCACAAAAAGAGCAAATAATAATGCTAATTTTGATACAAGGAAAAGGTATAATTATATATAAAGGAAGCATCCAATGAATTATAGATGTTCCTATATCTATAGGATAGTAGCAATCATTCTCTTAATTCTGACACCTGGAAAGATGCCAGAAGAAATTATTATGTGATTGAATTATAAGGATTTAGAGGATAACAAGGTGATAAAAGCAGTTATGGCACCTATTTATCAAGAACAAATTGTGTCAATCCAATCTAATTTTCTTCATTCTCTTCAGGGATAATACAGGATAAATTAGATAGTTTGTCTTAAGACTACTGATATGGTCATATGTGACAAATTTTGATGAAATCCACAGACTAAACTAACATCAGTTAGGTGCCCAATTGGTTGAAAAAGCAGATTCAAATGATAGTTATTGGTGGTCAGACTGGGAAGCATCTCTAATCTGTGGCTTGAGAGCTGTGCTGAAAAGGTCACTCATAGTTTCAGGGAATACTTACTTTCTTGCTTTGACTCAGATATGATTTCTTGAATTAATTTCATCCGTTCTGTCCAGATAAAATATACACACTTGTGGCAGAACATTAAGTGGGAAACCAACCAATTCTTTTTAGGAAATTTATGTTCATATGGGCATACAGGTAAGCGTGACTAAAAGATGGTTCTCTGTAACAATTATACATTTAGAGTGTGGATGTGTTTCAAGTATCATTGTAGCTACCAGCAGCCAGGGTACCTTTCTGGAAGTTTTCCATATTCAGTCAGTTGCCAGTTACTTAGAGAATTAGGATTTTCAGGCTTTTGAAGGCATCTAATTAAGTTAAAAGCCCAGCTTCTGCTTCAGCTCACTGTGTAATGTAGGAACTGAAGTGTCTGCATCATTTTTAAAGATAAAACTTCAACCTTAAATAGCTTAGGGAATTCTAAAAGATTTGCCAGATGATGAGATCACCTTCTATTAAAGTCATAGAAAGAACCCTCCTTGCTCAGCCCTCTCATTCTCCCAGGATCAGCCCCATAGCAGGTACAGTTCAGGTGCTCTGAACTGATTTATTCCTGGCAGAAAAGGAGGAATTCTGAAGTTTTGAAACTACTAACACTACAAATCAAATGATGTCATTGGCCCATTGTTGGGGTTTAGATTTGTTTGCTTTTCCTTTTTCTTCTCACTCATAAAATATTTCCCCACATGTTGCTAAGTAACTAATTACTGGATACTTATGGGCACTTTGGGCAGAGCAAA
>VZSR01001459.1:522128-536454 GCA_013398615.1 Brachypodius melanocephalos
TTGGAGGATTTGAATTGTCCAGACACCTGTCTTTCAAACCAAAACACTCATATAAGATAAAGTCTAACAGTCCTTCTGAGAGAGGTTTTAACTATTTTTCTCCCTCCATCACTGTGGCACCTTGTTTCTGTTACTGAGAAGCTTGAGTCAAGGCACTCTGAGGTCTCACTATATCCTAGCATAGGCCTGTTCTTGCTGGGATGTGCTGCTTGGCAGGCTCATGGGAGCTTTCTTAGCTTGTTACAGTCTGCAAGTAGTGCAAAAGGAGGCTCTCAGTGCAAGGAAACAGGCTGCTGACCTACAAGCTGCCTCTGTAGATATAGGCAATTGTGGCAGTGTTGTGTTCCCCTGTGTGCATCCCCTGCATCCCTGCTGCTCCAAGCATCCCACTCCAGCACAGCCTGCAGTCATCTCCACTCAGACTGCAACAGACACAGCCCAACCTTTCTGCAGAAGCTTCATTTTCCTTCTCATTGCATTGCTCTTAATTTAAAATAAAGATAAATTAGGACTCAACAAGGTTCTCTGAGCTAGGAGAAACTTGGTACCTACCAGGGGGATTTTTTAAGCAGCTTGCAAAGCTTCAAAAACAGTGTTTGGGAGCATGATTGACCATTGGAAACCTGATGATGCTTTGATCAGTTTTCAAAGCCTTTGGGTAGTTTATGATTCTGGGAAGATTTGACAGTTTGAGCTCCGTTTACTGCCAAGACAGGGGCCTAGCTGTGGGATTGGATTAATATTGATCCTATCTCAGCAAATACCACGTGTGTTTTTTTCTCTTTAAACCATTATAGATTCATGAAAGAAATCAAAGCAGCTGGAAATGAAAGCTGGAAATGAATGGCCTTATAGGCCATCTTTTCAAATGTGCCTTCACCTGACTTAATCTGGTTCAAAGCTCAGTGAAATCAGTGAAAAGAATCCCACAATTTAAGTAGAAAATTGATGTGGCTATGTTAACAAACAAATGCCTATGAACAAACCCCAGTCTGAGCCAATTATGTGCATTAATTGTATGAGAAGAATAGAAGCTAAAGATATACATACCAAGCCCATTTCTTTTACAGTTCACATATGGAGGTAATTTTTCTTGCATATAAAAACTAACTGAAATGGTGAAGTGCTCATTCACACAAGGAGGATGCACAAGTTTTTACAATGACAGATGTCAGCAGAAGGAAAATGTATTTCTAAAATGCATTTCAGTAGCTCTTTAAGCAGCCTGACAAGGGCCTTAGGGGATTCTCTTTTTGCATTTCTCTAAATATACAGGCTAGTATAGGAAGGACTCACTTTCTGGAACAATTATATCATATAATGTAAACAGGACTGTATCACAATTGAAAACAAACATAATTTAATAACTGTGCAAACTAGGCTGTCTTTGCTTTTTTACAAAAGATTGTGAACTCTAATTGTTAATATTTACATAACTCGAGCATGCATCCCTCAGGTGAGCAAATGCTAGTATGTAAAAACTTTAATAATCCTGTCACTCAGCAGTGAGATTAGAATAACTCAATGTCAGGATTCCATTTGTTATTGTTTGAATCCAAACTTACCAGTGAATTTCTCCAGTTCCAATTTCAATTACTACCAAGCCAACATGTGCATATGTCCATATTCACAGAAGGGAAAATTCAGAGCAACCCATGGCAGCAACACACCACCTCCAAAATGGCCCCTGCACTGACACCCACATTCAATATCTCCTAAATCTGCAACCCCCACTGAACCCTCATATTGAAAATGTTCATCCGTTTGGCAGGGATCAGTCCCAGGCACATATAGATACCCTGATTGAAGAAGCAAGAGTTTCTCTGAGCTTCCTATCTGGAAGCAATGCCAGATATTTGCAGGTTTGTGGAATATTCAAATCTTCCCATTCTGCACAGACCTTAGGCACTGAAATTCCTGTGTTTAGGCGGTAATCCTGTTTCCACACTGCTGACAAACCCAATATAGCTGCATACAAACCCCAAGTTTGATGTTCGTCAGTGGTTCCTGTCCTAACTTTAATGAATCTCTTACAATTCCTTTAATGAATCTCTTACAATTCCTTTATGAACCGGACAGCAGGCCCTGTAAGGAATGGAGAGGGCTCAGTTGTGGCAGCAACAGTAAGTCCTACAGCCTCCTTCCCCTGTTGCTGCCTTGCAGCTGGCACTGTGTTTATGCTCCTCTATAATACTTTTAAGGGTTCCCCAAGACATTCAGGTATCTCTGCCCACAAGTTTCTCATGCACCCAGCAACCCAAAGCAAGCTTGGCCCTGGTGGTTCCATGTTGCCCATCTGTCTCAACACCAAACACCCTTCCCTTACCTGTTCTACATGGGGATGGGATTTAAATGTACCTTTCCGACGCTGGGAGCGGTAAGGGCCTGTGATAGTGCATGGGAGAGGGAAGCAGAACTCTGACACAGCAGCACAGAGCTCCTGGTAATAGTGAAGTGCCAGGGCTATAAATAGCCTTGCATTGGGCTCCTGGCTGGGATGAGGAGCTGCTTTAATGTCAGGCACAGGGGCACATTAGGACGGAGCCAACAGACACCGGTGCCATTCTCCTTACCCCCTGTCCATGTGCTGCCTGCTCTGCTGCCTGCCAGGCACTGTGCTAGGGAGCATCAGACTCTTCTTTGGGGTGGTGCAGCCTCAGTTGTGTTGGTGGCCACTTCAGAAATTGTGTCCCCCACAGACCTTGCACAGAACCAGGCATATCTTTCGATGGCAGCTGTTCCTGGGTGGCTTGGAGCAGTTTCAGCACAAGAACATCCACCTACCTCAGAGGCACGAGGCATCACCTACCCAACCACAGCAGATGATGTTGCTTGCTGACCCTACCCAAGTTAATTTCCAAAACCAAGGCCACTGTCTCCATAGCTTATAGAAATTTTCCCAAACTGATCTCCTCCCCATCTGCGAGATTGTCAAGGGCTGAAGCTGTACACAAAAGAAGGATTGCTGACCAAATTGAAGTGTTATCTGTATATTTTATGGCTATCTTCTTGTTTGCACTGGTGTAGATCAGTAACAGATCCGCTAAGTTAGTCCAGAATAGTGAGGACTGCTCTGATGTATATCTTGTACTCTGAAAATTAAAGAGGAATGGAGACGGCCATAATACACTATTTTTATTTCTGTATGTTTAAGCAAAGATGGAAAAATTATTAAGCAGAATTTAGGGTCATAAAATTGATTAATGTTGAGCCAATACTTTTAGTTGAGAAAGACATTAAGGGGTTTTCAGAATGTTCTTTTTTAAATGGCATTAATTTATTTATTCACCATAATAATTGGTTGATTGATCATAATGTCTTCTGAGAAAACTGAAAATGAAATGTATTTCCTTATCTAGATTTTTAGTCTGATGATTTTATGACACAGTTTTTCTAAAGTACATACAGGAAGTGTGCAGAAATGTTCAACTGCTAATAGCAGTTTGTTGGGTTTTGAGGGAAAATTAAAGTACATTATTTTAAAAGCATATTTCATAGCATTTGTGAACAAAACTAGGAAAAAAAATCACAGTGATTAAAGTTTATTCGTGCCAGAGAATTCAGAGACCAGATAACAAAGGCATATATTGTCTAAACTCCCAGATTGTTCTTATTAAAAGTTCAGATTTATCTTAGAAATAAAAATACCCAATCTGATACTGCAGCTCTCACAGAAGCCAAGATAGAACAATGTGCTGATGAAATGCCACAGCTGTGATAAAAATGGACCATATCTCATAAATTTCCCTGTTGTCCTCTAACTTGGAGCAATTTATATCATGGTGCTGCTTAGCAGTGGAGAATTTATGTAGTTAATTTTATTTATATGAAACCAGTCCACTACCACAATAATAATCATATTTCCTTTATAAGTGCATTTCTTCTGATAATTTCTATAATGAGCCTGTTTCACAGAAATACTAACACTTTTAAGGCAAATTGCTCATGAAATTATGAGTATTTCTCTTGCATTTCACTGAATTAACTGGGACACCCCATCATGCAGTGAGAGAACCCCTAGGCAGCTCTCAGCAGCACTTCATGATGTCACAAATGGAGTGTGTGCCACCCCTGTTTTTGCTGGAATTAAAAACTTTTTGTGCTTTACGCCAGGCCTAATTTCACCTTCTTTATGTAATGAAGTCATAATCCTTTCATTCTGATATCATTATCTGTTGTCATGGTGATTTTTATTATAAAAATGAGTGGCTGAGATGTGGGCAAAGACAAATTTTTCCTGAACTTTGTTAAGCTAATACCAAAGGGAAGAGTATCTGTGATAATTCAACAAATGTATGATCGTTTTGCACAGTGTATTTTAAAACAATGAGAAGGAGTAGCCATCAGAGACAGAAAAGGCACATTTCATGCAAATATATCAGTGTTTAGGAAATATGTGTTGAATTTAATGTTTTAGAACAGTGTCTGCATGACACCAGTCATACAGTACATGCTGGTTTTGCATGAGCAAAGACATCCCTTTCTAAATCTCAATTCTTAGTGATTCACTTATTGGAAAAACAGCCCTTTTTTCAGGAGAAAGTCTGACCAGTGTGTATTTATCACAGTCCAGACTTTGATAACAGCTACACAACATTCACACTTCACCCAAAAGCAGGACACCTGTTCTGGTGGGTGGGTGCACAAAAAGTGTTCGTGCGTGAAGCTTTGCTCTGGTTTGCCATGAGCAGGACCATGAGTCACAGTCAGTTCTAGCTGAACTTCAGAGGAGATCTACATCAGCTCAGTTAAACTCTGGTGGGCATCAGGACATGATTTTTCTTTTCTGCCACTGAAACATCGCAACCGAGGTTCTGAGCTGAACTCATCTCCTCTGTCACTCTTGCCATGGTTCAGAACAGAACTTCATTCTCCTCTGAAAAATACACAGTTGTGTTATTAAATGGTGGCACACCATCATGACTTGGGAGAAGAGACCCTCATGCTTGGTGACTCCATGCCCATGGGTGACTCCCCAGCATGGCCACTGCTCTTGTCATCTCCCATCTCAGCAGTTTCTCAGGGCTCCTCAGCCTCTTTTCCTGGAAAGTGCAGCAGCCTCTAGTTTGGCAACTGGTACCTCACATTCGCTTTACTTCCCACTTGAGTAGTTCTGGCATTCATCCATGTGGCATCAGCTGAGTGTGGAGGTGTGCCTCCAGGCTCAGCCAATGCACCAGCTGATGGCACCAGTACCATTCATGACACAGCTGCTCCCTGCTCCCAGCACATCCTGTGTGAGCAGCTTTGGCATCTCCTATCTGGGCAGAGAGCCTGAGTGCCTTCAGCCCTCAGAGTGGGTCTGGACCACATTATAATGGTTGCTCTACAAACCATTTGTTGTCAGAACCAATAATGATGCTTTGGTTATCATATCTGTATAAACAGTGCCAGTTTTGGGACAAAAAAAAGTCAGAAATACCAAGATCTCAAGATTAATTGTATTATCTATTATCTTATGACAGTCTAGATGCAATATTGATTTGGGTTTTTTTCTTGGGGTTTGTTTTGACCTTTAGAGCAGGCCAAGGGCAATCTGGAGCTTGTCTGTGACCAGAGGTCTGGGAGGCAGCACCCTGCAGCCCCTCTGAATTGAAATCTCTTTCTGGCTCTGTCAGCTGATTCCCAGGTTGCCTGACAGATAATGTGGCATGCCAGAACCCCGCTGCTTTTCCATTTAAATAAATTAGAAAGTTGTGGTTAAATTAACACTCCAGCAGAGGTAATAAGGACAACTCAGCAGCTGCCATGATGTATGCAAATTGCAGTTTCACACATTAGGAGCTAGATGTTGCTTAATTTGTAGGTCTTTCTGTCTTTTAAATGCAAGAGCCTCCATCAAGTTCAGGCAATCTTAAAACAAAAGGCAAAAGAAACCCCTCAAAGTCAACCACTCACCGGTGCTTCTAAGTGCACCAACAGTTCTTCTTCTGGGGTTTCCCTCCTGAGCTCCAACAAACAGTTTTTACTGAGTTACACTGCACTGCTAGATTGCTTTTAGGCAAAATATCTGCTGACTTCCAAAGAACATACAGCCTGATTAAGGAGGTACTGCCAGCCCTTTGGTATAAACAGAAATCTCATTTAATTTGCAGTGGTGCCACAATACAAAGGCTCAATATCCGTCAGGGATTTTCCTCTGGAAATGAAACTGTAACAGAGCAAAAGAAGAGCTGCGATAGCTGCCAGTTAATCAGACAGCAGGGACCGGCTGATAGGAGAGTCCTTTTTCTCCTTTTAGATCAGTAGAGATGGGGATGGAGATGCAAAGAAGCATGTAACTGGATGAGGGTTTTGGAAAGTTTGGTCTGTACATTAGTTTTAATGCTTCTTAATCGCTCTAAGAATATTATGTATGTAACTGTGCTAGAGTCAAAAGATTTCCAAATGGACACCAAAACTGAAACTCAGTCAGGGAAGTGCATCCTCAGGACAGCAGAACTTGGGGCTATTATGGCCACAGAAAATAGGAATAACTAATGTCCATCAAGGTATGCTCTTTGAGAAGAAGTAAAATATTAAAATATTCTGAATCAAATTTTAGCTGGCTCAGAAATGTGCAGCCTCTGTATATAAGGCTAAAAATATACTTGAAGCTCACACAATCTTTTCCAGGTTTTATTCAGAAAGGCAGAGATTTCATTCTAAAACAATTCCCATCCACATGATTTACGGATTTGCCTATCTTTTTTGCTCTTCTGACTTATATGGTCAGTTCTCAAAAGCTATTGCTACAGGTCTTTAAATATCTTTGGAGGAGATTATCCTTCCTCTGCTCTTGTCACTAACCCCTCCATGCTCTCTTCCTGATTCTGGATGTCATCTTCCTAGCCTTCACCTCACCTAGAGATACCTTAGTGACCTCTGGCATCCCATTAGCAAAGAAATAATAGGAACTTGCCCTGTCTAGTCATTATTTGGCTGCAAGCATTGAAACAAACTCTCACAAGAAAATGCAAGATAAAAAGCTGCAATGAATTTGTGGACAATAAACACTCAGACTATAACCAAAACATGGTGTCTGAGAGTAATTTTCAGTTCCCAGAAGTGAATGCACAGTCAGGCTGGTTCCCAGCTCCCTGCTGCAGTCAGAGCTAACAGGTACCTCCTCTCCATTGCTCTTACTTCTCAAGGAAAGGAATTCTGAGCAGTCAGGTGGGATGAGAGCTGCAGCCTGCCCTGAGCTGAGCTATTGGAGAGAGGAATTAAAGGAAAAGCCCCAGCTACCTCCATTCTGCTCTTCAGATGCAGTCTTGCCAAACTTGGGTGGTTTACAGCTCAGAACACCAAAGAAGACTCCAAATCTGTCTGCTCTGACTCTGTCACTCAGTACAAGCCCCTGCCACTCTCTTTGGTCTTTGCCTCTCATTGCTGAACCAGGATAATGGTGATTTCCTAGCAGTCTGAGAGATTAGTTAGCATTTACTAAGCTGCAGGGCCCGCTTGCCAGTTGTGCAAATACTTGTTTGTGTATTCCAACAAATTCTGCATTTGCTGCAGGCTCCCAGCCTGGGATACAATGGAAGAACACACACACACAAGGAAAAAAAAAAAAAGGAAAAAAAAAAAGTGCAAAGCATTGTTCTTCTGACAAGCAGAGGCAATAATTCTGAGAGACACAGAGTACTCCCACCTGGAGGAGGTTCCTCTCTCCCATTCCCATGCTATCCCAAAGGTGATTGGAATTTGTAATGCAGTGCTGAAGTTCCAAGACACGTGATTAAACACTGTACCAGAGACTGCCTGGACTATCTGTCAAACCCTGGTTGTCCAGGTGACTGGGAGACGGATGGTCACAGCAGGAGCATGAAGGAAGGACCACCAGCAGGGCCTTACCCTCCCAGCCCTCAGTAAATGGTGCACATCCTGACAGGCTGAGCATCAGATATCCTCCTTCACCCCGTGATCTGAGTCACCAGGCTACAGTTTCATGAGTTCACTTCTGAGGGTTCTCATGAATTAAGAGGTAAAAACTTGGAAAGATCTGCAATATCACCACTCTTTTAATTGCCCACCTGCGGTTACCCATAAACATGCAGATGATTTTGCTCAAACCTTGCAGCTGACCATAGCGGTTTATCCTAAAGCAGCGCAGAAAATAAACAAGAATTCCTTCAAAAAAAGTAAAATTTCTTCTATTTCTGTTCAAAAAAAAAAAAAGAAAAAAAAAGGATGAAGAAATGTAGCATCTTCCAAGCTACATCCCATGTGGCAATCTTCCAAACCTCTTTCCATATGTTCCTAAGTGTTGAAAGCCCAAATGTTCCCTATCTTGCTGCCAAATTCTCTGCCTCAATCCAAATGACTCTTACAATACAGTTGGATATTGTCTAGTGAAAAAAAACCCTCAGATTGATTGATAATTAAAAATATATTTGATCATCAGATAGAGAAGAACGGCCAAGGGGTGCTGTGCTGAATGAATCATTCATGCTCACATATTTCAAAGCAGAAGGATATCTTTCTGATCTTAATGGAGTTGCCCCAGAAATTCTTAATTGTTACAGAACATATTGCTGAAGAGATTTGAAACTGGGCACAGAGGAGGAGGCAGATGAGCCACAGCAGAGATCTGCATTGCTGGGTGCAGTCTGGGGAATGTGTCTGGCAGGCTGCAGAGGGAGGCTTTGGGCTCCAACAGACATCACTGGATTAGTCTCAACCCTGTCTCACTTCAGACCCACAAAACTAAAGGCTAGGAATTTCTCCTTATTTCAAAGCATAGCTGCTGCTGTAATCCCATCCCTGCAAGTGCTGGGGTACTAGGCAGAGGTCTTGGGATAGGGCTAAGTCTACCTGTGTTGGTCAGAGGTTCTTGTATACATTTCATGGCATGGGAGGGGAAGAGAGACTCACCAGCTTAGGAGCTGAATGCTGCAGCCTCCCATCTGCTGTCCTCTTCCTCAAACCTCCCAAGGTCTAGCAATAATGGAGT
Source organism: Brachypodius melanocephalos (assembly GCA_013398615.1). NCBI lineage: Eukaryota > Metazoa > Chordata > Aves > Passeriformes > Pycnonotidae > Brachypodius > Brachypodius melanocephalos. The sequence continues at coordinate 531,064 of VZSR01001459.1, forward strand.
TTAATATAGATATCTCCATCCAGGAGCTGTCCTTTGTCTTGTGTCTGAAAGTGCAGCATCTCCAAACGTTAGTTTCCATTTAAAAACTTACTCTCTAACTCAGAGAAGGTTCAGTAATGTACTCGAAAAATCAACAAGTGAAAAACACATGCTGGTGTCAGAGGATACTACTATGAGCTGGAAGGTTCCCATCTGCAAGAGTTCAGGAATCACCTCCAACAGGTCTGCAACAGGAATATGAACTGATGTTATGAGTTCACAGCAGCTGCAGATGCCACTGACTCCACAGCACAAACAAAACCACAGACACCTCTGCTACATGAGGGTCAGCAGCTGTAGACAAGATACAATGGATCACTTGTGTTGGAGGAACTAGGATGAGGGTTGGGGGGGGTGAACTCTCAGATACTTTAACTTTTGATGTTATTAACAGTATATGCTACTAATTTACAATAAGATCAAATGATGGGTTTAATGGCCCTGGGGATTGAAGATACACCTCTAAAGCATAGGAGGCTCTGGTAACCATCCCTTTGTGTCCTGAGATTGTCCAAGAAGCATTGTCAACTTATATAGGAAATACTTTGGGATGCTTTGTCTTGTTTTTCACTGCAGTGCTTCTCATTTGACTTCTCCTCGGTCAATTACCACATGCATTAATTCAGCCTAAGAGAAAAAACAGTGAGTGCATTTTCCTGTGCTAGAAGGTATAAAGTAATTGTAGCAGACACTGTAAAAATTAAATAACTGAGAGAGAACAATTATGAACCAGATGCAAACAGTAACAACTCTGGTGCTTAGTACAAAATAGGTCACATGTGATTTCACGATATTAGGGCACAATACTGAGCACAACTGGGCCTTAGTTCTGTTGGTCAGCTGGTGTTACCAAAGTAAAAGAACCCTCCCAGGAGCTAGCAGTGTATTTGGGATAAGTTTTCTGCAAGACATTAAGATCCTGCCTAACACCTATACCAGGATGGCAGAATATCTGCTACAGTTCTTTTGTTATTCCATAGCACCCTGCTTTATTTTTTCTGAAACATGTATTTCACACTAGGGATATTTTTTATTTTCGCTGGTACTATTCCCACTTTGCATCAGTCTGAGCAACAGCAAGATCAGGCCCCCAGTTAAATAACTAATGCAGCTATTTTGCTGAACCAGCTTCCTGGCTGGGAAATGTATCCAGTCAGCTATGGATAACAAACCCCAGTAACAGAGATTTCAAAGATTTCATACATTTATTTTTTTCTTAATATTTGAAGAGTTACTTTTCTTACAAAATCTGTTAGGCAGCTGTTAGGAAGCAATTACTATACATGAATCAGAAAGAGAATACCATCTTACACTGAACATGAGTGGACTGAGTACAGAAACTGATGATAGATGAAAAAAGCTAAAACCTATCTGAGTGAAAAAATGCCAGAATTTGCCTCAGGATTATATAAGGAAGAAGGAACACAAGGCAAGATGCTCTCATGAGTCATGTGTTCACTGTCTTTCCAAAACAAGCAACCCACTGCTTTTTTTATCAACAGCAGAACCATTGAGAGAAATTGGCCCTGGCTGGGCAGGGAGAGTTCCCATCAACACCTAATATCTAATTGCTTTCCAGGCAATTGCATCAGTGTCCAGTGTGGTGGACAGAACCCAAACATCACAAAACTAAAATACTCTCAAGTATCCCAAAGAATCCTTAGATCATGGAGCACACAGACAGGCATCATAGGATTGATCATATCAGTTAAACTCTTGTCTCCATCTACAGATTTATTGTAATTTTTGTGTATAAATACAAACAATCTTCAAATGATGGTGTCAGGAATAATAACACCAGAAAAACAGGATAAAAAGCAAAACTGTAGGGAAAATATTTCCCTGAGGAATGCAATTGTCCAGGCTGTGGTTTTGTCCAGGCCACAATATCCCATACATTTGCAAAGCTGAGGAATCTTCAGTTGCTGAAAACATTGCTGCTTCCACTGTACACAGTGCTCTGATGGATAGATTTTGAGATGAGGTGGGAGTTAGTAATGGTATAACTGGGTAAACAAGATCAGGAGCATTAAGAATGGATTCTACCCTTGGCTTGCCTCCAGCACTGAGCCCTACTTTTCTCTGCCCTATGGTTTTCCCATGTAAAATACAAAAATTATTCTTCCTTTCTGAAATACTTTAAAATCTCAGGTTCAAAGTATTACATTAGAGTTAAATAAAATATTTCCACAACTGATAATAAAAATACTGTGTGTCTTTTTCCATCACTAGAAGTTAATGCCCTTCAGAGATGGGGTTTCTGTAATTACCCTTATGTCACAGTGTGGCTGGAGCAACTGAGACCATAATCAAGGAAATTATTCACCTGTACTGTGAAATCTGCTTTAAGATTCTTTTTAGGGACATAATCCAGACCTCCAGATTGTGCTTGTTGTCACACATAAAGTCAGTTTCATTCCAAACACAAATTTCACATCAGTAACTACAGCCTTCCAAACTCCATCCCAGAGTCTATAACCTATAAACACCATAAACATAAATATTACAAAGAAAGCCTTTAAAATTACAAACCAGAGAGAATGTTTAATATTTCAAGTCTAATTTACAATATAAAACCTAATTTTGAAAAATGCTATGAAAGCATCAGGGTTGGGTGCATTTTAGAACAGCATTTGTCACAAAAAAGAGCTTGAACATTTGGGTTACCACGGCAGAAACAAGCACCACAGACTCATTTTACCCTTATGGGGATTCATCAAGGTTGTGCGGTGCAGCTGTTGTCTTAGCAAAAGAAAGTATTGGCCCCTGGCTGAAGGAAACAGAAACATAATTACGTTATGATGAGCTGGAAAACTTGCAAAGAAAAATTGAAATGCAAAGCATGATAAATGATGCTTTGTCAATTGCAAAGCAGCAAGAAAAGCAGGGAGCACAATAACAGCCCTTCTCCAGTCAATGATCCCAGTTCAGCTACGAAAATAAAGCACCACTCTAACCATGGCAGGGTAGTGCTAGCTTTTGGCTGTAGCCTTTAGCCCTGGTGCAATAATGCTGGGTTTGTACAGTGGATTATGCAGTCAACGTTAGGAATGAAAATGAGAAAAGAAATGGTCAGGTACTCCTCAAAATTTAGGCCATAATTCCTGCTAGAGAATTTATAGTGACGTCTTACTCTGATTTTTATGCATTTTAAAATTCAAAGGTTTTGACCTTCTCCTTCATTTTCCTTTTGATTATGTTTTCTGCCCCCAAAACCCTTTTTCTGCCAAGGTGACCAACATTTTCTGAACATTACTGTGGCCATATACAAGGAAATGTCATTCTGTAAAAAAATTCTTTAAGCTGTCTGTGCTCACGTTGACAAGGGCAGGATTTCCCTTCAGGTAAACCACTGAAGTTCACTCTAGTAATGACTCTCCCTCTCTCCAGAGGGAGAATTGGACAAATTATATACCAGTACAGGAAACTTTCATTTAGAAATTGCAAAGACAAAAAGGGACAAAAGGGTCTAAAGAAAACCTCTAGATAAAGAGTAGAATGAATAAAAACAACCCAAACCAACCCAGCTAAGGGCTTTTTGGTAGGGCTGCAATGCCCACATGCAGTCCTTGTCCAGCAGAGCTGAGGCTGTGCCCTCTAGCGCCGGCCACACGCAGAACTGAGATGAGACACCTCTGCTGAGCCTGTGCACTTCCAGACCGCTGTAAAACCCTATTCATTCCCAAGGCAGGGCTATTCTCAAGGCAAAAAGGCTGCTAGAATAACTCTATCAACCTCCCTCCTATGGAAAAAAAGCTCTAGGGCAGAATTTCCACTCTTCATTTTGAATTTTCTGCCTTTGGAAGATGCCTCCCTTTTCATACTAAGAATGTATCAGAATCTGGTATTAATAATCTTGTGGGGTTTTCAATAAAGAAAACCCAAACAAAAAAGCAAATGAACCACCCAACAAAATATGAATTGCTTTTGTAATTTAAAACAAGTAGTTCTCAAATTAGCATCTATGTAGGACAGGCAATCTTCTATACACCAGTTTAAAAGGCTGAAACTGATATTCAGTTACTGTATTTTTCAGTGTATATTTTTTGCCCTGTCAAATAAGGAGCACAGGCAAGGTACTAATCACTCCACTCATACAGCTACTCTTTGCAAGTCACAGATTCGTGACTTTTCATGACAGCATGATTTGCAAATTTTTATTACCTACAAAAAATTAGAACTATTTTTACAACTAATTATTTTTATTTACATTGTAAAATTACTTTATTATTTGACTGTAGTTTACATCTAGGGGCATTAAATCACTTGTAGCTTAATCTAATAATTTTATTCCTACTGATTGAGGAAGGTGAGACTACTGAGGGGCAACAAATCAATGGAAGCCTGTAAACAATTTCTATGTTACTCATGTATTCCCTGTTCTTACCCTTCAACCTTTCTCCATTTCACACTAATTTGTGACAAGGTCCATGAGGCTGTAGAATTTTGCAGGACAATCTTGAGCTACTTATAATTCCTCCTGACATTGTTAAGATTAACCTGATCAATACAATATTTTCCTCTAGTATTTTCTTCCTCAATCTGATTTGCATGACCCCAAGCTTCTTTTTTGGGTGCAAGTCATTAAAAAATATTTTACAGGAAAATGAGAACAGTTCATCCCAGCCCACACTCCTGCCTAATCCCCATACTTCAGGAATATCAAGAGGAAAGCAAAGGCAGAATACAGAAATAAGTAAAGATGAATGACTGGACTCCACCTAGTGATTAATAATAATAAAAAATAAATAATCAGCCAAAGAGAAGGGCAAATCCAAATCATTTACTCTAAACTGACAGCTTTAGTGGCATTAGCTTCTTTGCTTTTCACTTGATTTCAATTCTTCCTCTTCATGCTTCATTTCCTATAATTTCCCACATGTTCTCTTATGCTGTCTGTTGCTCTCTCCAGCTGCTCCCTGGCTACTATAACTTCCAGCATTTTTCTGGTTTTGCAGCAGATTCTTCCATAACCACAAACTCCTAATATACTTTATTATTCTGTCCTCCTCCTCTGATATTTTTTTCTCCTTCTTGTCAACAAAAGTTCACTTTGTGGTCCTGGTGAGCAGAATCCCAAAAGTGTATTTAGCACACACAGCCTACCAAATCTACTTCTCAAACAAAACCACTGCTTTAAAGTTTAGGAACATGGTGTCATCAACAAGAGCAGAAGGATCTCATGCAGTCTATTTACCTTTGCATGCCAACAGGATGGGATCCATTAAAAATTAATTTGGGGAACAGAAGCCTAACTGCAAACCAAGTCCTTGTTCCTTGTTCCCTTACCCAGCTATCAGAGCTACTACAGATGTCCTCTCCTCTCCTCTCCTCTCCTCTCCTCTCCTCTCC
>VZSR01001459.1:536598-691007 GCA_013398615.1 Brachypodius melanocephalos
TTGCTGTGATATCAAGTTTCATTACATGTATTTACTCTGTCTTTCTAGTAATTGATCCTTTTCCTAAAATTTGCCTGGTCTGAAAGTGTACTCCTTTTCCTCTATATTTCTGTGCATACCTTGGGAGTCAATGGAGACACTTAAATTAAGCAGGGCTCAGCCTTTAATAAACCAAACATCCTTTCCTACAAGGATTGAGTAATTGCTGAGTTAGTGTAAAGATTCACCAATTGTGAATCTATTTTTTATTAGAAGTTGATTTAGCTTAAACTCTATTTCTGAAATGTATTTCACTATACCAAAACAAGATAAGATGTTACAGGCTCATAAATACTGCATGCTCAGGCATCCCTTTGATTTCTCACAGGGAGCCAGTATGCAATAATTGCTCTGCTGAAGCGTGATGTATACTCTCAGTATCAGGTACAAGAAGTCCTCAGACCCAATCCAGTTTTCTCTGGTGGCTTTTCATTCACAGCTAAAACTCTGCAAAATACTAAGGCAACAAGCAGTTGCTCCTCATTCATTTTTATGTTGTTAACATTGAGATGGGGAACAGCGTATTGCGCATGGGAAGAAATGTCCTCAAATTTCTGGGGTCTTAGGGAAGATAGCAAGAAGGGAAGGAGCTGTTCATTGATTCTTCATATCAGTGCTGTGGTGAGAATCTGGGCCTGCAGAGAGGGCAGGCTGCACCACCTCCTCTGGACGTTATGCTGCCTCCAGTTTTAGCAACACCGAGGTTAACAGAGTATCAAGGGAATCATATATCTGGACTGACCAGGGCAGGCTCTGAAAGTCAGGATCTCGCCCTTGTGTCCCAACAAAGATCTTTTTCCTTGAGATGCTATTTTTATCCAGAAGGTTAAAAAGAGACTTTTTCCTCAACTCCTTCCACCCCTCTATGGCCCTGAGAACTCTGATATTCCCAGCACCACAGTAGGAGAGGAGCCTATTCCTGGCATCTGATTTCATAGATGGCTATAGAGAGGCAGTAAAGTGTTCCTGGCAGATAAATCCCAAGCAGGGGAAGAGGCTTCTTTCCTTCTTTTTTTTTTTTCTTGCTAATCCAGTTATTATCTGATCTGTATCATTTAAATAATCATATATGTCCTTGCTTCTACCAGCTCTGGAGCTGGCTCATGATAGTGCTTTAATTCCACCCATTCATGCTTAGATAGTAACTGGCCTAGCAAATGCTACAGTTCCAGGTGCAGCTCTCAGGGCTCTGCTTAAGAGCCATCTGACCTAAATCTCACTGATTATAAACAACCATAAATGTTGGGTTTGTTTATTTTTTTCCAAACAACAGCAGTTACAGGAACATGTAATTTTGCTTTTGCCATTTATAACTAACACCCCCCGTGGCATTTCATATAAATGACACTGGAAGATTAATAAAATAAAATTTAGTTTTGATTTTTCATTTTTATATGGCTCATCTCAGAGGTTTTTGATTTGTTGTTATTAGTGTTAGCATGTATTTCTTTCCTTTCCTCAGCCTTTCTTCATGGATTTGCACTTGATGAGCATGTTGCCTCACTTTAAAAATAAGGTTAATAGCTGCCTCTTTTTAGAAAGGCTTGAGACCTCTAAGCATATGTAGGCATGTAAAAATGAAAGGAGCTGATGAAATGTAAAAGGCATGAATCTGTGCTCAATAAATACTAAGCACTTAGCAGTATTAAATGACAAAATTCTGTATTGGGGTGCCTTGAAGCTGGGGAGCTATTTTGGCTTCAAGGAACTTTGCTGTGACAATTTTTATAAGCAAGTATCATATACCACCAAATAGATCTCACATTACAGAGTAGCAACACATGTATTGCATATAATCTATAGTGATATAATGATTTATGTGAGTATAAATCCTATGCTGTGTTTATAAATGGCCTTTACCCTGAATGAGGATGCAAAGCTTGGGCACTGCTCTGAGCTAGTATCTGAGCAATCCCCCCGGTATGGCTTCAAAGCCTGAAGACATTAAACGCAAACAGCGAAGTTTGGTGTTGGGATCCCAAGGAGCGGTTCGGACGCAGCACGGCTCCACGATGTCCTCTCTCTGAGATTCTGCGCCAGCAGCCGCTCCCGCCCCCGGGGTGTCTCCGCCGTCCCCCAGCCCTCAGCAGCTGAGCGGCCGCTCCTGTGGCCAGATCCCGGTGCCGGGGACTGTGGGAGCGCTACGGCCGCTCCCTCCGCCGGCGGGAGGGTGTATGAGCCCAGCCGGGGCGGCGGCGGAGCCGGTGTGGTGCCCCCCGCGGGCGAGCACCGAGGAAGAGGGCGGCCGTGCCTCCTCCCTCCCCGCGGACGGGCAGCCCGAAGGCACCGCGAGGCTCCCCTGCTGCCCGCCCAGCCCAGCCGAGGGTGCGGCTGCACCGCCCGCCCCTCCATCCATCCTTTCATCCATACGTGCATCCATGCATCCTCCATCCATCCAACCACCCACTCGCCGCCCTTCCGCCGCTGTCGCGCTCCTTTCCGGGAGCAGCCCGTGCGCACCGTGTGGTGGAGCCACCGCGCTTCGGCTCCGCGGGAGGACGCGGAGCCGCCGCGCCCGGCTGCGGCAGGAGGATGCGTGTGCGGGGCTGGCGACCTGGCATCGCGTCGGTGCTTGGATCCTCCCTCCTCCTTCTCCTCCTTCTCCCCTCCCTCCTGCTGCCCGCCTGGCAGCGCAGGGCTGGGGAAGTTGCGCTTACACGAGAGGTAGCTTCGCAGCGGGGATTGCTTTGAGAAAAGGTCTCCCCCTTCCTCGCCTCACCCCGTCGGCGCGGTCTCCGAACTGTAAGTGGCAGGAAGGAAGTAAAGTTGCAAACAACCTGCCTCGGCAGGAACTTTGTGAGCTGCTCCAGCTGCATGTGTTCAAGGTGCCTTTGATGTACGTGCAGCAGCTTCTGGAAAGTGGACTGCAGCTTTCCCACCCGCCAGCCCTCCCTCTCCCTAGCCCTTCCCAGCCTTCCCTCCCACCACCGCCACTTCAGCCTGCACACGCAATTTGTTTGAGAAGAAGAAGAAAAAAAAAAAGTGATGAATGAGAAGTGGTGAATTACCCAAGCGACTTTCCTCAAAGAACGAGCGAGCCGGGGAGAGGAGCCGGGGCCAGACCCGCGCAGCGCCGGGAGGGACCCGCCGGTCGCCCGCCGCGAACCGCGGGGCTGCCGGGCTGTGGACGCGGCTCCGCAGCGAGATGCAAAAAGCCTCATCTGCTTGCGTTTGACTTGCGATGCCGGCTCCTCACTAGAATGCAAACCCTTGCACAGGATGAAAGCAGGTTTGTGGCAAATTCTCCTGGAAATGTTTCTCTCCCCACCGCCGCCACCTTCCTTTCTGAGATGTCAGAGAAGATCTTAATGATGACACGGTGGCAGATACCTCTGCTGCTTACCCTCCACTGTTCTTTGGAGATGTTCCGCCAGAGATAAATCTTTTATGTAGCTGTCTTTTCATTATCTGTAGCGATTGCTGCATAATTTGTTCTTGATTGCCGTTAAAATATTCTCTTTAGGATCCGTTTCACAAAATTATGCAAAATAAACTCAGATGGGAGAAGTGTGGAATAGAAAGCTGTAAATGAAGTACTGATGGTGGATTGATCTTCCCTTCTTGCTCCCCCCGCTCTACCCATCCCAATGCTCTACCTCTAAATGTGAGCCTTTTCTGAACAAAAAAAAATTTGCTACATTTCCTTTTTAAAGTAGTGATTTTGGGGATTCTTTGGCTAGGATATTGGAAGCAGCCTCCCATCAGTAGTGCTTGCCTTACAGATTGACTTTCTTGAGTGTCTGTGGCTGCTAAGCCCATCAGCTTTTTCTTGTCTTCACCTGTTTTTAAAGTATGTCTTGTTTCTTCTAACACCTTGCAGGTCATTCTTCCAGAATGCCAGAGGAAAGTTCGCCAAAGCGGAGTCCTCAAAACATCCCATACAAGGATCTGCCCCATATCATCAATGCTGATGGGCAGTATCTCTTCTGCAGGTATTGGAAGCCAGCAGCATCTCCCAGGTGAGCACTTTCAAGCAAATGTCCTTTCTACTATCACTAAATACGACTCTCTTAATGTAATTATTATTTATAGCTTGACTGGCATTACAGGGCCGTGTACATGGAGCTTTATAGAGCCCCTAAGACAGCTTTCTCTCAACTGAGCAAGTCCCTACTGTAAAGATTGCATTCTTCAAACCTTTATTTGCTCGAGTCAGCCTTGCGGATATAAAACGTGGAGTTACTGTCATTCCACGCACAGCTGGCTTGGTTGGCAGTTCAATATTCTACCAAGTGGTTCTGGCAGGTGGCTGCTGCCTATCAGCAGTAAACAACTATTCCCAAACTGAAAGCACAGGCAGTCAGTGAGGACAGGAATACAGGCTTTGGGATGTTCACTCTTTCTGATTTTCTCAGTGTCAACAAACTTAACATAAGCATCTGAGTTAACTTTCAATAGTTATAGCAGGGCAACAGGCAGAATGTTTCACTTCATTGCTTTTTGACTGGTTTTAAATTATTTATTCTTAGTAAATGATTCAGGGAGCTCTCTCACCAGCAATTGCAGTTTCAAAACTGACCTGTGTAATAAACACAGATGAAGAATCAGATAGAGAATTTTTTTCTACTATTTTTGCCATAATTTAAATAATGTCTTTAATAGCTTTCTGTGCTAATTATGATCCACTGTGGCTCCAATAGTTATGATCTTTTTTCTTCCAGCATCTGCTGGCTTGGCATATATTTGTGCTGCCACTAGTTAGGTAGGTATCTATTTCATAAAAATCTGGATATTATTTAATTGTTTTCTTTTTCTGCAAGCCAACAGGAAGAGCTGTGTTGATTTTATACAGCTAGAAAACAGTCACAGGAAAAAGTTGTTCCATCTGTTGCAGGGAGTTAAACTTTATCCTGACGACCCAACCGGTTAGACACCATCCTCTGCCCAAACCAGCCTGCAGCTGCTCTGAGAGAGTGATATGGGTCCAAATTAGCTGGCCTTGGGGTTTATGCCTACAAAACTAAAGGGCAATGGGAATAACATAGGGCTGGGTCAGCACTCAGGTAATATAGAGGGTGGACAAGCAACAAAATATACTGTCCCCAGAGGGGAGGACATGCAGCCACCCCACCATAGCTCCATTGCACAGGCTGGGATGTAGGACAGAGGTCTGGTTCAAGATTTCCTGGTCTGCAGAGCATTTTATACTTGCTTCTACTTGTTGCCTTTCAGAAACAAGGATGAAAGTTTTTGGCACTGATGCCATTACATAGTCTTTGCACCAGCCTGAAGATTGCCTTTATGGAAAAATAATGCTATGAAATCAGGCTTCTACAGTGAAGCCAGGCTGTTTTGTATTATAATGGTAATTAATTATTAACTACCCGTAACATTCATTACCCAGTTGTGTGCTTTTTTATCACATTTAATTTCTTACCAAATTAGTAGTGGGTGGATGGGTCTTTGTTTCAGAAACGGTAAGGAGCTGAGAGTGAAAACTTGATGTCTAAGTTCTCTGGGTATTTAATTTTTTTAGTGGTTTATGCGCCAAGCAGTTAATTAAGAGTGAACTTGTCCTAGTTTTGTGACAAGAAAAGTGGATGGGATTGGTGTTGCCCATTTACAAGTGGGTGTGTGTTTGTATGTTTGTGTGCAAGGAGGGGGCGCATCGTTTATTATTAGCTCTTCATGAATTGTTATATATGAGAGAGATGGTAACTGACTAAATAACAAGTCAGTGCCTGTATCCTGCGATCAAGAAGGCTCTTGAAGTACTTTGATGGGCAAACCAAAAATGCATTCTATTGCCCCCTTTCACTTTACATAAGAAGCTCTGCCTTTTCTTCTTCCTATACAGAAGCTCAGCAACTTTCATCTGATTTTAAACATTCAGCAAAACTGATCTCTCTGTATATATGTATAGCAAGAGAAAGAGAGACACCTCAGGGGACTTTTACAGGCCTGTTACAATTTATTTCAGATACTGAAAGCAATTCTTTCAATCTTCTAACTCAATTGTTGATTCAGGTTCAAATCTTAACACTAATGAATGATGCTATAACCGTCAAATGGTGGGATCTTTCATTACTCCATTATGTGCCTAATCCCAGCTAGAGCTGTAGAAATACCTCTTCGCTGCAGATGCCCAAAGATTATCACTGACTTGTCTTCTATTAGAATAGAACTTTTTTCCCTTGATCCCTCCCCCAGGGAGGGGGAAAACCCAGGATGTCTACCAAAGGAAATATTAAAAATTGCTCTAGTCTGGGCTTGAAGAGCAGACAATGGCCAGGCAGTCTCTGAAAGTGGGGATAACTGACAGGCAATACTCCTTGGAGATGGTGCTTCTTTTTTATCTCCTTAAACAGACTCATAAATGAGGATAAAAGTCTGTGGCAGATTAATGTGCTATAGCATATTTAGAGAAAAAACCAAAACAAAACAAAACACAAAAACAACACCAAAAACTTTTTTTTCAGGAAGACAGAGAAATTTTTTGAGGCTTTATTGCTTCAGGCTCTGATCCTGTGTGGTGTTGATCTGACTGATCAGCCTATACTGGTGCACATATGGAAGCTTTGTTGTAAGTGCCACTAAGGCCAAGGTTGTCCTGCCAGTAAAAGACACCTATTGTGAGTTCCTCAGCAGGGTCTGCTTTGTTTCAGAGAGGGATTTAGGTGATTACTTCACAGGAAGCTGACACACAAAGGCACTCAGATGTCATAATGATTAGATGAGGTAGATGGAGTAAGGAGTAATAGGACTAAGGAAGAAGAAAGACAGTGTTTGCCACTTGTTTTTTTGCATGGGAAGTCACTCCCAACAGCAGAGCTGGGGCCTGGATGCTGTCTTCTCTTGCTGCCTGCTGGCAGCAGTGCAGGTGCAGCTTCCCCGGCCAGCAGCCCTGCAAGATGCCCAACTTGTTGAGCCAGTTCGGTCTTAAAGTGTAATTAAGTGGCCTTGCTGAATGCAGCAGGGAAGAAAAAGCAATATATTCTGGTGTTGTTTTCATGTTTTGTGCCAACACAGAATTTGTGGACCATGAAAATGGGTAGCTCTTTGGCACCAAGTGCTCACTGCTGAATTCAATGCTTAAAATATAGGCAAGGCATGGCATTTTTAGGACTGTGTAATGTTATTTGGAGAAATTAAATCATTTGAACCAAACAGGACTGATCTCATGCCTGTAGCATGTCCCAGTAGCCAAAGAAACCCTACTTAATGGGAAAGCAGTCATTGTGTAAACATTAACAACAGCTCCATGCAAGGCTTAAACCTCTGCCACCACTCTGAGCACTCTGAGACAAAATATGAGGTAACAGGAGGTGAGGAATTAAGAAATCATGTTCTATTCCCAGCTCTCAGACAAAGCTGCTAAGAATAGAGGCTAATGAGGAAGGGGAAGAAAAGCTGGGAGAAGTCAAGACATTTCCTTTGAGGCCCCTAAAGGGCCTGGGGAACTTCAGAGGCGATCTTCTTCCTCTGTGGTCTGCACCCCGTCGCCTTTTCTGGATGCTTCCTCCATTCTTGTCACTGCCTAGATAAGCACAAATAGTTTTTTTTCTGGGGAACTTTTAGCTCCTCTTCTTGACCTAAAGTAAACCCTGTGAGATTTATTTACTCAGAGTAATTTTTTTCAAAAGTGCTTATAGCTGCAGCTGCCACTGACTTCAGACAGAGTGATGCCCGAGTCTCTCCCGGTAGATCAGTCACTTTAAGCTGGGCACTTGAGACACTTGAAGCTAGAGGATGCACTTGAAAATGGGATTTCCAGGCATCTATGAATCTGAGCTTCCTCAGTCACCAAAGAGAAACCATTACCTGGCTGGTTAGCATGGCGCTTCCGTGTCTCTCACAGAGTGGTCTCTAGGTGGACTAAGAGGGTTGCCAGGATCCACTGTGCTTCTCTGCCTGTGGGTCACAGAGGCATTCCTGGGCCATTGTTAATGTACACTGGAATAGGTTGGCTCAACTTTAGACATTGTGACCACAGTTTAAGTAAACAGCTTTGCAATTGTCCAAGTAAACAGTGCCTTTGTAAGAGTTCTTTCAGTTCTACACCTGAGACGTTTTTAAAAACATAAAATTAAATGAACAAAAAGCACTCAATTCTCTATTTACTTTTTACATTTCTTTTACTCTTTGAAGAATGCCTGCCATTCTTTCTGACTTGTTATTAATGTAAGGCCAAATGTAAGGAGAAATGTTATTAATGTAAGGAGAAAACGTGTTTCTCTGTTCCCCAAAGACTGCAGGTGTGCCTGTGGTGCAGAAATACAAACTGCTTTTTTATTTGAACTGGCCCTTAAATTGTAAATATTGCTTGATGGTTTTGGCATCTCATTACCAGCACTTCCATGCCATTTCCAGAAGAACAGCGCAGCTCTCAGCAGGAGCAAATGACAAAATTTAATTTGACTTTCAGACCTTTCCAAAGTGAATAAATAAATAAATAAATAAATAAATAAGCCAAAGTGATGTCAAAGCAAAAGAAATCAAGACACTGATCATAATGTCTTTAATTATAGTGTATTGTATTAGTCTCTAGAAATATGTGAAGCAGTTTCTAATTCAGCATCATTCTTGAAGAACACTTTGTCTGTACTAATGAGGTCAACTTGAAATTAAAGCCAAATCTGTAGGATGCAAAGTGACTTATGTCAGCACAGTTTGCCATAGGATGAATTCAGCTCCCTGTTTTTCTGATCCCATTACACACACTGCAAGGGGAAATAATGATGATCATTGTCAAATCAACATTCCAGGCTTTGCTTGCTATATTGCTGTTGAGTTTCTAAAGCATCCCTTCTTTTCATCAGCTGGGTATGTGTTCCTTTAATGCCTCTGTTGTCTTTGCTCCATGTGACTCTCTTATTCGCTGTGAATGGGGACATCTTTTTATGATTCCTTATGTGGTTCCAGAGGATGGGCAAATTAGCAAACAAGCTTCATGTAAGAGTAACTCTGACAGACAGGAGAGGAGCTTTCGTTCTCACTGCAAATACTTCCAACAGGCTTCTTCAGTAGCATAATTTCTTTTCAGTCTCCACAGGAATGTCCAACACTAGCAAATCTGCTTTGTATTCCACAGAACCCAAGGAAAAAGGTGAATAGCAAATGGAATAGCAATTGTAATTAAACTGTCCCTTTTGCTCAGTGCCTTGTTAGGATCTGCTTCTGAGCACAGGTGTACAATTTTGTGGCATCAGTGTCTGGAAACAAGGTGACTTTTGGAGTTCCCTGTTGTGACTTTCAAAGCAGTAATACTTCATCCTGATCCTGAGAGCAGAAAAAAAGCAAAATCAGTGTTGGTTCTGTGTGCCACCTGATGAATTGGAAACAATGCTGTCCAGCACAGTGAATATAAGAAGCAGATGTAGAAAGGAGAAAAGAAGAACAATGGTCTAGAGATAGTGTTGTAAAGATCATTTTTCTGCTCATTATTCTGCCAGAGACTGAAGGATAAGCAAACCTGGCATCTGTAAAACAAACAGTTCATTTGCTTTTAGTTGAAATACAAGTGTGATTATCAGTACTGGCTTTGTGCCATCACTGATGGATGCTCAAGTTGGTCACTCAGCATTTAGAGATCTACTGGTCCCTCCAAGTGTCTTTATCCTGGGCAGACCGTTCACTGACCTCTTCTTCAGCTCATCAAACTGGGAATGCTCTGAACCAGCTATTTTTTTTTGTAGTGACGCAACAGCTGAAGCAGACAACTCAGTGATCATATCAGGGTTCCAGATGCAAAAGCACTTTACTTCACTGCTATAAGAAATATGTGAGTTTAGTGAAAATAATAAAAGAGCTGCACACAGTTCCTTTCTTCAGTTCCTCTAGCACTCTTGGAACATCCCTTGGGAACACACAGCAGCTCTTTTAGATCACTGTGAATACATCTACAAGAACTGGCTGGTAAAGCTGTTCTGGCTGGAAGAGGAAGTTTTTCTAGGTGTCTGTAACAGAGGCGTTGGCCTTGCAAGTTCCCTTCAGACTGCTGTGACTTTGTCCTTTTTTGAGCCAGGGAGAACATCTGATCTCTTTGTTCTTCTAGGGAAATTGCATTGTTCTAAGAGCTGTCCCTGCAGACATATTTGGCTGAGCTGCCTTCCCTAGGTTCAGGCATGTCATTGTCCTAATGTGTTTCCACTTGAATGGAAGCCATCAGTATTTGAAACCTCCTATTGTCCCTTATCCAAGAGATGTGACACAACCCTGATAGCAAATGGCTGATTATTCCAGGTATCCAAGGAGATAGTGTTGCATCTCACCCATGAGATTCCTAAAGATATGCTTAGGCAGGTCCCTTACCTCATCCCACCCCAGTTATATCCTTAACTACACCCAGCCATCCCTGTCCTGTACTCTACAGCACAGACATTCTGACGCTGTGTCAGTATGGCTTATTATCCATATCAGGAAGGAAGGAAATTAGCAAACATCAGGGTAAGTAAAGTTTTTAGACATCATTAAAATTCTATCTACTCTAGGGGTTCCTCTTGCAGACCAATACAATTTCACTTACATTAATTGAAAGAAAAATACTAGTACAGCAATCCCAAATACCACCCTTGGGCTAGTCTCAACTATAAACATCTTCTAAAGCTACCAGACTCAGGGGAGTCAGTGGGTGGTGGCAGGAAGGCATCTCCAAACTGACCAGACTCACTGCCCAGACAGTGGTACCAAGGTGTGGCCTTGGAGCCAGGAAGGGAACAGCTGGTGGAAGCTGTCCTGGGAGCCACAGAACTGCAGTCAGATTTACCCATCTCCAAGCATGCTCCTATGGGATATCCCCATCAGCAGGGGAGGGAATAGATCTGGGTCTTGGTCTTTCTCTGCTTGGGAATGTGTTTGTTCCTCTTAGGCAGATGCAATATATTTGTGTCTGAAGGGATTCACTCTTTTTGTAGCAGTTTTCAATGTCGCAGGACCTTGAGTAACCAAACTTCACCAGTACTTCCACTGGCATGAAAGAGTCCCACCTTCTGTGTCAAACACTGAGTCTCCATGCAGGAGCTATCTTTGTTTCTGTTTGGCAGGCACTTGATGATGGAAGCCTCTGAATCCTCTCATATCGAGTGAGAGCAAAGGCAATTTACTAGACCTTGAGAATTAAGTGTCAGAAAACAGAAAAAAAATAAGTGAATGAGGAACAGAGAACAGGCAAAGCATGGTCAAGACAGTCATTAGACACAATGACCAGTGATTTACAGAATCAGACTTAAAATTTCTCTGTACTTTTGTTTCCTTATCTACAATTATGTGTAGTCATCCAGTCAGTCGATACAAACTGGGGCTGAAGTCTCTAGATGAAAGTTGCTAGAGAAGGTAAGTTATTCCTTGAGCAGCTGGTGGGTGAAGAAGGCTTGATGTTTGAAGAAAGACTTTAAATAAAATCTACTAGGGGATGAATAGTTGTTCTCTGCTGTCCTGCTACAAGTAAGTTGTCTCATCAGCAATTGTTGAAAAGAAAGAACAAGTCAAAAAGGGGGACAAAATAAAGGGGGACGGCTGGGCTAAAGCCAAATATTCAGCAGTAACAGGGCAGTAATCATTTGCTCCAGTGTTGTGTATAGATAGGTAAGGAGAAAATGTGCAAACCACTGTAGATTTGGTATGCAAGAAAGATTGCTGATCTTTTTCAGACATCTGTCTGACCTGTGATAAATGTCTTGCTCTGCATGCTTTCTTTCTTCCTTGCTCAAGCTTGACGCTTGCAGAGTGAGGGAATAAGACCTAAATCATTGGCTTTTCTTTAGAGCAGAATTTGGTTTAATTTGCTGTAGATGTCAGCAGGTTAGTTGGTTCACCAACAGACAAGATGAGTTTATTTTTGTAATTTTTCAATATACTTTTAACTTTCATTTTCAAAAGTATCTCAGTGGGCTTTCAAATTCAACTGTCAATTCCAGAAATCTGCAATGGTTCAGTTTGCTGGGTGAAAGGCATGAAGAGTGATGAGGAAGCAGTAAGTAATTAAATTTCTGTAAGATAACATCTGGCTGACTTAATGGTTAAGCTTTTTCTTAATTTTCTCAATTTTATGTGAGAGCTAGTCTACAATATTTGGAGCATTAAAATCTGTATTCTGAGCAGCATTCATAATCTCGTGTTATTAAAAAGACATTCAAGCAATCAGTATTCAGTCATCCTCTGTCCCTCCCAAGACAAGGGACGTGGAGCATCTCAACCCATATTGTCCTGAAAATGCACAGAGCATCTCTCTGTCATTATTAGATGCCCGCAAATTCATTAGGACCGAAAGATTTTTTTTTAAGTTTACTTTTTTCTTTCCAGGTTCACTGTGGTCCCATGCATGTAGCACAGGGAACCCATGGTGATATCTTAACTCTGCTGTTAAGCTCCTGCTGGCTGTTTTAGAGCCAGGTTTTTACTCATGCTGTGTGCCCATCCTTGCTTCTGGCATGCTGTGTTGCCACAGAAAGGTTTTTTACCTCTGTGCTTCAGTTTATGTGGCAGTGGGAAGAAGGGTTGATCTTTGCTCTGGATGGGGTAATGGATCAGAAAATTTCTTGAGGTCCCGCTCATCTCTGCCTTGTGTGACCTCTGCAAGTGGCCTGGTTGCACCATCTGTAAAGCATTTTGTGTTTTCTGTGTGAGGACTGTTGTACAAAAGCCAACTGCTGTTATTATTTATCCTCTTTATTTACTGGTCACATTTCTCAGAGCTGGGGAATGGGAAAAAACAAGCAATCAGCAGATTCACTTTGTTTGCATTTCATTTCACTTTCGGTGTTTTGGGGAATGCTGATTTGTTAAACACTGTTCCTTCCTTTGAAGCCTCTAATTTTGCATAGTGGAAATATTGCCTCATTCTTACACACAGGTGTACGTTTCTCTTTTGAAGCATTATTTAAGGGTTCTGCCCATTAGAGGTTTGCTTCCTGCTGGACATACTCTTCTCCACATCAAGTCTCACCCTTTCTTTGCCAGGCGTCGAAGGAGTGGAAGTTGGCCTGGCTGATGGGGTTAATAATTGTGGTATTGAAAGTGTTTGCTCTGGATATTGTTGAGGCTTTTTTAAAATGGTCAGAAATGCGTGGTACAGTCTCTGGTGAAGTGTTCCACATGAAACACACCACTCTTGCAGCAGAATAACAGCTTGTGGTTTAAATAGATGTTGTTATTTCTGCTCAGCTGTAGGTGTACATGTATGTTTTGGTTCAGTGACTTCCAGATACTGTAAATAAGTGTTGATTTCCTTTTCTATTTTAAGCTTTTCTTCAGAAAAGACATCCCATATTCCTTTGGCTTTCTTTGCCTGTATGTAAAATGTTTGCAGCCAAGGACTCATCTAACTAAATACTCTGTTTTTTTTATTGTTACTACCCATCTTTATTCTAGTTGTTGCCCCTCAAATTGGACAGGTTCCCATTCACGTTTTGGAGCTTAAGACTATTACATCCGGCCCTCTTTGAGAGCAAATCAACGAGATGGGGATTAAAACTCATGGCAGGTAGACTCCTATTTGTGTTAGCATGCCAGCTACCTACACTGTGAGAGGTGAAGCTGCCTTGGTGTTAGAAATGGAATAGCATTTTACGAACCAAGCCTGCAGTAGCTAAAGCCTTTCGACATCTGGATTAGCTCAGTGCAGCCAAGAAATTAAACATATCAATTTGGCAGCCATAGGCTGAAGTCTGTATCCGACTCTTAACTAGGTAAACCATTGCACCCAACCTGTGACTAAATTCACTTTGATTCAAAACATGAATAAACATTTCAGCCTTTAAAGCTCCTGTTGCAATGATCATTGTCTTAGCAGCATTCCATGTCTCATGTTTAACTGTTTACGTTCAACTTTCCTTCCTAATTAGGTCTATAGAAAACATGGAATAGTAAATTAATTGGAACATGCTGAAAGCCTTGGCAAACGCTTTGCCTATGACATTCATAATTTCCCAGAGGAGTACCTGCTGATGTTGATTTTGACAGAACCTGTAAAGCCTCTTGCTGCAAAGATTCCTTTCATAGCTGGGCAAGGCTGAAGTGCAGCACTGGGATGTGACAAGATTTCATTGGAAATTAATGTGTTTAATCTCAAAATATGTTAAAATATACATAAACCCTTTATGATTAAGAAATCAATCCTTGAGTTTCTCTAAGGTTATTGGATAATTCCACCCTAGATTTTGGAAAATCATGCGGAAAAACTTGGCAGTTTAGAGACCTGTGCTACCTCTGACATCTGAACTTATAACGAGTTTGTCAGTTAGTTAAGAATAACCAATTAAGATCTCTGCCAACACAGACTGCTGACAAAATTGGATCAGGAAGGTAAAAGTGAGGCGGGCTATTGACTCAGTGCAGGAAGTAATCAAGAGTTCCACATCAAGAGTGGAATTGCCTGGCCACAAACAGTATTATTGGGTCTAAGTATTTCAGGGAATTGAAGTCTTTCGTTAAACCATTGCCATACAACTGGGATTTGCACAGTCAGTGCTTTATTAAAAAGTTGTTATAACATAGTATCTTGACTTCACAGAACAGGTAAAGTATCATCTCCTTTCTTGCTCCTTCTTTATTCACAGCTCTCTTCTTGGAAGGGTCCCTGACCATGACAGCGGGGTTGGAACTAGGTGATCTTTAAGGTCCCTTTCAACCCAAACTATTCTGTGATTCCAAGCTAGTGAGTAAACCCCAAATGCCTGATCAAAGTACTTCAGTCATGCAGGAATAGCTCATTAGAAGCAATAGAAACATTCTGACCCTCTTGTGCCAGGTGTGTGCTTTTCAGCCTCTTCCCTGCACAGGTGCTGGGGTGCTGAGCTGAATTCTTCCTGTAACAGCCTTTTCAGTATTGCTGGTCATGAGTTGTCTGTACCATCCACTCCCTAAAGTAGCAGCTTGAGACTGGAGGTGATCAGAGTCATGGCTAGAATCTGAATCATGGAAAAGCCCATTTTTAAGAACCATTGTTTTGGGGCGGGGGATTGACAATGAAGAACCTCTGGTGCACCTGGGTTCAGACTAAGAATGTTGTCCGGCATGAAAAATACCTTGTAAAAGAATTGAGGTTAGAAGTCTGCAGACTTGTCTTAGAGGACTTCAGCAAATGCCACTTAACATTTGGATGTCGTGTTCTCTGGAGCACTTGATTGTTTCAAACCATAAGCCCTTCATAACAAATATTCGAAAATAACTGAGCAAGCAGCATGTTCCTAAGGACTTAAACATTACCATGTACTAGTGTGTATCTAACCAGCGGGATGGCTTTACAAAATAAAATTATTTTCATCATTTGGAAGCTACAGAGTCATATCTAAAACTCCTCACCTCAATACATGAATACTACTGTCTATTTCTGTCTTCTGTGCTGTACCAAAAAGTGAGATAAATTGTCAAAATGTAGCTGTCATGTAATGAGCGTTCTTGCAAGGTTTGAGTTCATCCCTTAATTAAGCACATCTTGTTCCTTTCTAGGAAGCTCTCCTTGAAGGGTTGAGTTGGATTTGTCAGGCTGTGAACTTACAGCAGCAATAATGGCTTGTCACTGGAACAGGCTCCAATGTTCCAAATATGCCAAGACTTCAAGGGAATTCAGTAAAAAGGAACTGGTTTTGCACAGCTACTTTGAAACAGAGACATACTTTTACACAAAAAAACCCCTTTTTTGTTCAGAGAACAGATGTAGTCCTGAACTAGTGAGTAGTGCTGGGTTTAAGTGATACTGACAGTGCAGAAGAAGCTTCTTGCCCTTCAACTCTAGCTTTCTCATGCTTGGAAAGGACAGTCTGTCTCATTACACAGCTCTTCTGTTTCCAAGGCTTTGGCTCACTATGCCAAAGTGATTTCAAGAAGAAACTGTTACATGGCTGGCTAAACAGTCATTTTTGTCCCTTTGGAAATCATTAAACATTCAGTGCAAGTAAAGAGGAGGGAGAGTGAAAACTGTTCTTGCTCTTATTCCCTGTCTGTTGGTGCTCCATTGAGGGTGGTGGCCCTGCAGCCATCACTCATCTGCAGTGGCTTTGCTTCCAAGTCAAAATGAATTTTTAATAAAACTAACCAGAAATTTATTTTTCCTGATTTCCAAGGGGATCTGTGCCAGAAACTCTTTCTGGCATATTCTCCCTCTGCACTAAAGCTAATCTAAAAATTTGAGGGTGATTTCAGATTGACTTGAATTTTGCAGCTGATGTCTTCTATTTAAGCAACATTTTGCACAAGTTTTTTAGACAAACTAAAAACTACTTTGTGCATCTACCTCTGTAGCTCCCCTTGAGAGATATGACCTCCATTTCATCTCCCTTGGAACCCTTGTACTGAGCAAGGGCTGAAGCAGAGCAAAGCACAGGACTGGATATCCAGTTTCAGCATTCCTCCCATTCAAGTCCTGGAGCAGTTCTGTCCCCCCACATCATCCCTTCCTAGGTCCTGTGTGTGTGGCAATGCCTACCCCTTGTCTTGTTGGAAACAGAAGTCATAATCCTTCTTTCAAGGCTTCTTGTGCTCTGCAGAAAGGCAGCAGCCACCAGAAAGCTCAGATCCAGCCCTGGGTTGCCCAAGTCTCCGGGGATCTTCCCTGTCTTGCAGGTTCAGAGCAGCAGGTCTGGCAGTTCGTTCTGCCAAGACAAATCCCATCTCTGATTCCAAAGTGGAGGAGTGTCTCCCCAGGGCAGTCCATGTAACCCTTGAATCCCTCCTCCTCAGTTTTATCCAAGAAAGGGTTGGGAAGATCCAACCCACAAATTTTAAGCTACACACCAGGCATTTCACCTCTGATCTCAGCTTTGTGTCCCCTAAAATATTACTTCAAAGCCTTCTTGAAACTAAATACAGCTGATCTTAAATGTTAACTTTGCAGAGATTTACCCAGAGCTATGCAGTTGCAAGGACCCAATAATTCTTTCTCTCCCACCCCCACCTGAAATTTCCTTCCTCTCTTCTCCCTGTATTAGACTGGTCATGAGTTATTCTCAGTGATGGCTTGCTTTTTGAAAAACTACAATAAATCAGCTTAAACTATTTCTCCTCATTGTTTTGTGCTGGCTCTAGCTGGATCCTGTTGAACTTTTCATTATGAAATATATTTGTACTAACTGTCTCTGCTCTACTGATTTATGATGTCTGCACTTTATGAGGTGGTTGGAAAACTTAGCCGTATTACTCCTTCTGAACATGGCAGCTCTGAAATGTCCTCCTAATTCTGTTCTTGTGAGGAGTTGTGATTTTGAGATGTATGATGAGACCAGTCTTGCAGACATGTTGCAAGACGGTTGCTTACAGGAGCAGGCACAGATTTTAAGACTGAGCCTTAAATCTCTATGGTGTAAGACAACAAGATGGTGCTTAAATTAACAGCAACCCCTCTGGTGGGGCTTGCATGGGCACTTCCAAGCCTCAGGAAATGAGGAAAGAAAGCAGGTAGCAGAGCTTGCTGAAGAAGCTTATTTTTTAATTGTCAATTTAAGATCTAGACAGGAATAAAGCTGCTGATTATACTAGTCTAGATCAAACCACATCAAACACAAACGAACAGAACCCTCCACCCCCACAAGCTCTGTATAGTCAAGCAGAAATTGTGTACTGTGAGCATAGTACAGGTTCCTTTGACATGTTCTTTCATGTATAAAGGTTTTTCAAAATTAAACCCCAGAGATAAACTCCTCCAGATTCAGAACTCTGTGAGGTATTCATGCTAATGCTGTATGGTCTGTGATTTTGAGAGAAGGTTGATAGAGACTCATTTCCAGGCTATTGACATTCTGATTTGATTTTTCTGCTGATTTGGGAAAAATAGTGATAGAGCTGCTAGAAAGAGGTGGCTCCCCAGAGCCTGGGTCTACATGGCAAAGCTGTGGGGCAGTAGGGCCCAGACTAAGAATGCAAAAACCTGAGCAAGAGAGCAAGAAAAGCTCTTGGGTGTCATGCCTCCTTTA
The DNA here is from genome assembly GCA_013398615.1 of Brachypodius melanocephalos. NCBI lineage: Eukaryota > Metazoa > Chordata > Aves > Passeriformes > Pycnonotidae > Brachypodius > Brachypodius melanocephalos. The sequence continues at coordinate 554,484 of VZSR01001459.1, forward strand.
AACATGGATTGGAACTGGGAGAAAAGTCACTCTTTATTTTTCATTATTTTTGAATTATTAATGAAAATTATTTTTCATTACGTGTTCTTGTAAATTATTAGCTGGACTTTTTTTTTTGTAATCTTTAAGCAAATACCAGTGGTAGAAAATTAGATTGACACTTAAACCTCAACAAATCTTATTGTACGATAGATAGCTAATCCTCATAGTGAGGCCCATTCACACAGCTAACACAAGAATGAGCACCTTTCAGTGACTTTCCATGATAGTATACTTTGGGAGCAAAATACATAACATTTTAAACACACTAAAAGATCTGTGAGCAACTCTCCAGCTGCTTGTCCAAAAATGTCACAGTTTTTGGTAAATAAAAATTAATTGTTCAGTTACAAAGGAACTGATAAATCAGCTCGAACAACACAACAAAATGTAGTACTTAAGCCAGTAATTTTTCTGGCAGCTTAGCTGGCTCAGAGCTTTCCTGTCACTTAGTTTTTAAAAATCACTTTAGGAATTTAGTGTCTGGAATTCAAAAATATGCAAGTCAGATGTTCTTTGTTAGAGCTGATCTGGTTCTGGTAACAACATCCATAAGACCAAATGAAAAGCACAGTTGCCTAACATAGAGTAACACGGTATTAGCTTAAGTTGTGAGGGCTTGATTCAGGAAATCACTTCTGTGTGTGATTAAATCAGTCCTTATTCCGGACAGCATTTGTAAATAACTTTTTAACTTTTATCCTGTACTTTGAGAGTCTTGTTGACTTTCACGTGGTGAAGGCAAGTGCTTAAATATTATTCTGAAGAGGGATGCTTTTGAATGGGGTGGAAAAGATTGCATTTTTTATATATGGAGTCATCAGAAGCTTTCTTCCATTCTTTGGTTCAGTCCTAATGTTTTGGGTTATTTTCTGGCAATAAGAGAGCATGCATGGGGTCCCAGAGAAGTGGCTCTGTCCCCAGAGGACACAAGATGTTAAAGTCACGCTCTCCTGTTTGCAACCTTCTTTATCTAGTTCAGTTTCACCATGAATTTTATTGAAAGCAAAGCATGAACATGGATCTTACTTCCAGTAGGACCAAAGCCCTGAGTGTTGGACACAGCTAAACCTTGGATCAGCTGGTGACTGTTGCGGTTTATAATCATGGATTTATAAATGGTTCATTCCTTTTCCCCTAATCCCCCATCCCCACCCCCTGGTAGTATCACCCTGTCTTGTCAATCATCCTGGTGGGCTCAAAGGTATGCTCTCCCATTTGGCAAGGTGCCCAGGTGCCACCCTTCCCATTGTGGTGTAAAGTACCTTTGCACTCCACTCCCCTCTGCCTTTCCCATTGGATCAAGACCCCCCCCGGTTCGGGTTTCACCCGAAGTGACATAAGGGGAGAACCGAGGTCCAGATTCTCATTCTGCTTCATTCTGCCTTCCATCCCCATGGAATAAACATCTTCCTAAACCACAGCAGAATCCTCTCTTCATTTGCCAAGTCTCTGACCACGCGGCAGCTAGAGATTGAACCCCACGAACTTCCAAGTGGAGCAGGGCTGAGAAACCTCTGCTAGCCGGTAGCAGAAAGCCCTCGGCACCACAGGTGACCTCTCCAGGAGGCAGGACAGAAAAACAACCCGTTCCTGTGGATTTGTGCACACTGACTATTGCAGCCTGACCTCCACAACGCCCACCCTCCCAAATAAAGGACAAGGTGTTTGCAGGTGCTTTGTATTAACTGCAGGTGTGGCATTGCTGTGTTTTACAAAGCTTAACAGGCCGCAGCTGTAATATAGGAGGGACTGATAACAGTCAGTTGTCACCAGCACAAGTGGAGATGTGGGGGTAAGGACAGGTCACGGGTGCTTATTGCCTCCTCACGGAAGAGAACTAAATACAGTCAGTAGTTGATTTGAACAGTAAAGACAAACATTATTCTGCGGTCGTGTTGTAATAAGCAACTGCATATGTTTGCCAAGCTGTGCAGTACCAGGAGGCAGAAACCTGCAGTGGGGAGGGGGCAGGAGGAGGAGGAGGTGATAAAGGCTATGGGAAGGGCAGGAATCTGCAAAAGCCATCTGTTGCTTTTGCAAACAGCAGTGAATAAAGTGGTTTCCTCTAATAGCCCGTAATTGTTGTTGCAGGGTTAGGTAAGACAGAGTAGGCTCTTATTCATGCCCTGCTCACACCTTGGCTTTGTGTGCAGACACACCCGCTGAGTGCGGGGGAGTCCTGCTGCTGTGTGAGGAGCTGCTTTCTTGAGCAGGTGCCAAAGCCGTGCTATTTCGAGATGTTCAGCAATCACAGTTCCACTAGCAAAAACCAGATGAAGCATCCAAAGATACATGAGCTTTCCCTGCCTCTGGTCAGAGACATTAGAATTAGCAGGGATTCAGGCACGGGTGACTTTCCAGAGAGCTTTGTGGGCTGTGCACAGTGTTTTCTACCTGATACATGCCAACTTCCAAGAATTTCAGCGGCGCAGCTGCAAAAGCTGGAGGTGAAGAAATTTCTCCCCATTAACATTTTGATACATGGCCAAGACACAAACCCTTTTTGAACAAAATTCTCATCGAGACTGCACAGAAAGGCACTCCAGTCCTGCAAAATCCCAAACACTGAAGGATCTATATTAATTTTAAATCACTCTGTTGAAAGTGATCTCTGATATTCTGTTATTCCAGCCATCATGGTAAGGAGGGAGAAGTCTGTGACTTAAAAGCAGGGATATCTGCAAAAATGTTTACATACAGGAAAGAACTGCTGTCAGTCAATCTAATCATTTGTTGTATTTTCCTGGCAGCTTGCTAGTGAAAATATGTTAAATCGTTTATTTGTTACACTACCTTCAGGTATCATTTGCCAAATCTAAACTTACTTTGTAATGGAAAATGGGAGATTAAGTGAAAGAGCCAAATCTTTCAATCCTTGTTCAGATGATATTCATACTAATATCAATTTTTGAAGGTTATGTTCCGTATACAGCCCTTGTGTTTAGACTGGAAAGCTGCAGCTAAAGAGCTGTGTAGATGTGACCTAGTTTTTAGTCAGTAAAGCCACTCTCGCTTTTTATTAAACAACAGGACAGGCTGATTTTGTTTCAGTGTAACAAACTGGAAATGTTATGCTTTGTTTATGATTATTGATAGGACAAAACTTTCAAAAGTATCTAAGTATTTTCAACAGCTACTGTCATCAGCGTAAGGCACAAACAGTGCCAACAGTGTTCAGTGTTTTGCAGACAAATAATAACCCAGATCTGTTTCCTGTGGTTTGCCAAGGCTCAGTTCTGTGACACCTGGCAATTGTGTTCAAGTGGAAGGAAAGGTCACAGGAACACCTTGCTTCTCTGAAGCTTTGGTTTTTTATCTTTTCTCACTTGTTTTCACATAAAATGAGGGCTCAGCATCTGGAAGGATGCTGACAGGCAAAGTCGTAGTACTGCAGCTGTGTGAGTAAAAGGAAAACAAGGGCTTTGCTGTTGCAGGGATGAAGAATCAAGAATTTCCTGGAAGAGATCTCTTTGCCAGCTTCACTTTAGGATTCATTCACTTAGTGCCATTTAGTGCATAAAGTCAAATAATATTTCTCTGAGAAATGGAAGGTTATATTGAGTCAGCCAAGCTGCACCTTAATCTCTGTGCCTAGTCAGTAGAAACAAATATAGGTCCCCTAAAGAGCTTAAGTAAGACATTGAGAAAGGAAGCTGTCAAGCTTGAAGGTAGTAGGAGGTGTGGGGCAGAGACACTTAGCCTGGCTGAGTCTGTTGGATATCAGGGCGAATGGCCCACAGCAAGAAACTTAATATTCTCCACTGTATAAACAATGTCTCAATTTCTTCAGCATTTGTAGGTATAATATTAGATCCTACACTCCTAAAGTCAGTCTGTCTGCCAGGTGCATTGATAACTTGCCAAATAAGTTGATGAGGGACAGTGACGAAGGAATGACTGCTCCACGCAGATTGTTTTGCAACCTTCAGTGACACTAAAGAGGATTTGTAAGGCACACCAAGTTAAATATGATACATGACCTAACCTCTGCTAATTGATGTTAGACAGATACCAGAGCATCTTTGCCTTGTTTCTCTTGTGTTTGCAGTGGACTCTGTACAATCCTTCTGGTCTGGATGGATGCTCTTTAAAATTGTCCAGCTGAGCAAATGCTTTCAAGCAGGTGCTAATTAAAGAGCTAGGACAGGAGTCTCTACATCATCCAACATGTTTTTTAAGTTTAAATATATTAAGATCTAAGCAGTTTATTGCTGTGAATAAATACACTGTCTCAAAAGAGATTCAAAACCTCAATCAAAATAAAGTTGAGAAATTCCCTAGCTGTTAACTGCTGTCATTGTTTTGTGTTGTCAGTTCTAGTAATATTTCACTGTTCATGTACTGAAAATGCCAAACTTGTAGCCTTCAAATTGTTTTGTGGTTGCTGATGTTGCAATGACAAATGATCCTTTAAAACCAGCAAGTTACGTTTATGTTGCTAAAGCTGGATTTTAAATAGTCACCTGTCACATCCAGCAGAACTTCTGTAATCTCATTGCTACTTCTGCTATAGTTCTAGCTCCAGTCTAGCACCTTTTATCTAGCAGAAACACTGTGGAGGTCCAAGTTCAGTCAATTTCATTTGATGACATTCCAGTAAAAGTAAGGTACTATTCATAAAACTGGAATATTCAAAGATAAGTATTTGCAAAAATAAGTGTCTATTAGACTAGGTTTTTATTATCTCTGTCTGCACAGTGGCTATATAAGAGTCACTTTAATAATAGAAGTGATGCAACTGTTTTGGGGCAGAAACTGGAATGGTAAAATTACCATAATTGGGTCAAAATATAAAATTCCAAATTCTAAGCAAAGTGCTGGAAACCAATTCTTCGGCTGAAATTCCACCTTTGAGTGTTCCAGAGCATCAGACAATGTTTCAGGTTATAAAGTTAAGGACAGCATTGGTTTTTGAATCACAGAGAGATACCAGTCCTGAAAGAAACAGATGGTATCACTTACACTGGAGGAGCCATGTAGAGCCTCAAGCCCCCATGGAGTTATCTAGCTGATGCTGATGTCCATCTGCATCTTGAACTTGCAGCAGGCCGTGGTGGCTCTGTCCCATGAGCAGTTGCCTTCCCTGTAATCCATCCTACAACAACCTGGCGAAGGCCAGGTCAATGGCAAGTCAGGGTGACAATGGTTTTCCCTGTATTAAACCTCTGCAAATTCTATACCTGCCCGGTATTTGCTGATGTTTGAAATGCTGTTGCTGAATTGGTTTCCCTTGCAGCCCTGAAGCCTTTGCAGGTTGATTGCCACGTTAATGATTTGTACATTGATGCTCCGTTTAGGGCCCTCGTGTTTATCGCCCATGGCGCTGGGGAGCACTGCGGCCGCTATGATGACTTGGCCCAGAAGCTGACAGGACTCAACTTGTTTGTCTTTGCTCATGACCATGGTGAGTAGCCTAAAACTGTACTTGATTTACAGCAGCTCAGGCCTTTGCTGAAATAAGTGCCATTACAGCTACTCAGTAGTGAGAGAAGAGCCAATAAAATATTTACAACCAGACATAAATGAGAAAGGGATTATCTGTTGCTTTGTCAAGATCTGCACCCTGTTTGCTTTGAGTTTTCCTCAGCCTTGCCCTTGACATTACTGCTGGTGCTATTTTGACCTCACTCTAAGGGATAATTTCTCTTTCACCTGTCTCTTGGGTGTCAGCTGTGGAAGTGGGACTAGGAGCCATTTCTGCTGGATTCATGGTCAATATCCTATGTGATCCCGGATGGGAGGCTGAAATGCCAGCACAGCTCTCATATACTGATACAATGAGACAGCTGCACTCTTGGAACATGGACAGACAGGAAGGCATCACAGACATCTTTAAGCACATCTCCACAGTCCAGCAGAGAGACTGGAGCTGGCTGTGCATGCCTCAGTTCTGAGGAGAAACTAGCCTGAGTGAGTCCAAGGCTGTGTCAACATAGCAACACCCCTTTGGTCCTCAGCCAGCAGGGCTGTTCTGGGCCAGCTACCCTTAACTGTCCCTCTTCTGGCTTGAAGATCCCTGCTCTGTGCCCATGCTGTGATGAAGATGTGCTGGATGTCACCAGATCCCCTGCAGCGCATGGATCGGGACATCCCAGTAGCTTATTTGAACCATCTATCATGGTTCTTTGGTAGCCTCCTGTCACACATCACACTTGCAACTTCATAACTTTCTTGTGCTTGGAGATCTTTGTTTTGATTTTATCATTGCAGACTACTCCTCCCTATGACAGCCACTCTGTCAGTATCAGTATCAGCAAAATGAATCAATGTGATTGATGATGACAGCAGACAAAAACCAAGCCCAAATTCTGAGCTGACAGGTTGAAATGGGATGAATCTTGGTGTAAATTTGACATCCTTTGGGCAGATTATCCACTAACATTGGGAGGTATACTGCAATTTACGTGGCTGAAGCCAAGACTCAAATCTGCCCCTAGATCTTCTCAGACAAGACTGTTTGAGTCTGAAGATCCTGAATGTACATGAGTCATTGCACCATTTATCAGTGAGAGGAAAGGCAAAACCTTACTTCATCTGGGTACCAAGGCTTTCCCTTGCTCTTGTGACTCTCTTTTGGTCGCTGCACTGTACTTGATGTGCAGAAATGACCCCTATATTTTCTCTGAAAAAGAGAATATCTAGTCCTCAAGACAGCTTGCAAGGAAAGTAAATAAAACCCATGTGATTTTTTTTTCAAACGACTGATCACATGCCATGTTTGAGGCTGACTTTGCAAAGAGAGTTGACCTGTGCAGAAGTATCTTTACTCACCACCTAAGTCTCTTTCTCCCTGTGTAGGCAGAATGTTTCTAAGTGTTGATTCATTCATTTTGATACACTTCCTTCTGAGTTGGAGGTAGGCTAGCAGGAGTCTGCAGTAATTCCAGTAGGAAGTGTCTCCATCCTCCTCTGTTTATCTGTATGTTCATGGAAAGGGGGATGGAACAGGCTTCATGCTGCTCGCCCTGCAGCTGCTGTTAGCAGACTACACCCAGTCCATACAAAAAGTTAATGAACTCCAGGACAAACAAGCAACTTGTTCAGTCTCCATGAGCCTGTGAGGGATTGCAGTTGCTGTCTGTGCATGCTTAACACCATCCCTTAGCTCCTCATTCCCATAAAGCTTGATAAAGGTTTTAAGTAGAGTAAAAATAGCAATAATTAAAGCGATAAATCTGGAAGAAATGATAAAACATTGTCTTTATCGCATGGATTTGATACAGAGAATGCCTCCTCTGGTGATGGAGAAGGGTCTTTGAAGTGCATGTTCCTGTCAGGCATGTTTTGTGCTGTGTGACTATTTGCTCTCTTTTTCCTTGAATATCATTTTCACTAGAGAAACATAAGTATTTCTTGGTGTTTGGGGGGGGGGGGGCGGTTTAAAATACACTCGTATTGCTGGATTCAACAATGCAATTAGTACAAATCTGGTTTCTCAGGTCAGTTAACAACTTTGTTCTCGCTGTCAGACCTACAGTTTGTAAATTCCATTTTCCTGATCAGCAAAGAGTAGAGGGTGAAAAGGAACCTGAAAGCAGAACAATGGAAACACAGTTGTGTTACACAAAGAGCTGATGTAACTGAGCCTTGATTCCCTGTAAGTTAGAAAGACAATTAATGTTTTAGGCTCTGCATAATAATCTTTGCACTTAAAGAGGCAACCACCAAGGATAAACCCTGAAATACAAGTTATAGCCTGAGCTAAATTCCAGTGAGAGCTGAAAGACATAAATGCCTCCATTGCTAAAACTGCTCTGGTCATACTGGGAGGTTTAAAGTTTTTCTCTACTATTTTATCTATTCCAAATCACTTCAGCAGTGTGGTCACCTTTGTGTCCCTTCCTTTGGATATCTTTGGGTAATATCAATTATTCAGTTGTGTTAGCACTATAATAGCTGTCTGTCCCCTACCTCATACCTTGGCTCTCAGTTGTATGAGCTCAGTGTAGACTTCTTGACCTGGATATTTGTTCTGGTTATGGTATTCTGGCTATGGTATTTAATATATGGATAAAATTCCCAATACAAGTGCATTATCCATGAGATCATTAATGGAGTTCTACAGCATGGTAAGTGTGATTTCCCAAATGACTTGGGAAGTTACCAGGGTTGTAAGTATGCGTGACTTGACTGATTTATGTTGTATCTATCCTTCAGTCAAAAGAAGGGAAAATAATTTCCATTTTTATTGCTAACTCTGTAGGAGCTCACGCATGGGCTCTAAATCTTGCCAAAGGCTGCTCTGCATCAGTGTTTCCTCTTATGCAAGGCTTCACCAAAAAGGTGCTTTACAGAGTAAACCACTGTACACTCCAATTTGTGTCTTAGTATTACTGCCTGTAAGGTATCTCTGGCTTACTTCTCTCAGTATGTCAAGATTTGAACATTTACTCTTTCAGATATTTCATTGTAATCACAAGACTGCTGGACCTCATGGATATGTATTAGAAATTTTCCATCGTGGTGGTGGAAATTGAGTTCCAGAAGACCTCTTAACCTCTACTTTACAGCTAATATTACTAAATGGCTTTGGTTTATATCCACCCTGTGAAAGAAGGAAATGGAATTTCTATGTAACACAGCCTTTTTTTCCCTGTGGTCTGTTATAAGGTGTTTTTAACAGCCAGGTAACTGTTTCCCATGATTTCTGGGTTTGCTTGGCATGCAGCTTCAGGAAGGCAGAATTAAGGCTGCTGGGATGACCTTGCTATTTCTGCAGGTTTTGATATTTTGAAACAACATTTCACCTTTTCAGCTTAATTTCTGTAGTACTATTATTTTATTATGGTAAGATTCTGATGACAGAAGAAAGAGACAAACAACTTAGGTTAATGGCAACTAATTTAGGACATCTCTCCTAGAAAGAATACCTGCGGAGGATTCATCAATGTGGAGTGATATTACAGTTCTTCAGTCAACTGCAGATTGCAGCTCCTTTAGTTTTAACACAGTAATTTTAGGGATCTGTAAAGCTGAGAGCCAAGGAAAAGAAGAATAAAGGCTAGAGAATGTGGCTGTGTTTTCTCATTACCAAGCATTTTGAGTTGGTAAAGCACATGATGTTCCGGCCATCCTCGTCTCTCTTCCTATAACTTCTCATTTGCTGAGATCTAACACACTGTGGTTGCATTATGTGGCCACAGCCCAGAAAAAACACAATTTCACGTTCAAAAGTATGTCAACTAATAGCAGTCAGAAACACATTTCCAAGATACAGGGACCACAAAAATGTGTTTATTCTTTTCTTACACTTTTTAATCGTAATTGAAATTACCCGTCTTTTTCACTTGGAGTTGCTCATGCTACTTATGTGTATTGTGTCTGGCTTACATGAGGATGAGGAGGATGAAATATTCAGCCCTAACCTGGTGGCAGTTCCTAGCCATCAGATTCATTTCCATCCTGCTTTCTCCAGGAGGAATAAACCCTCTACCTTGTCATGGTACATGAAGACCTTTGACCCTCTCACCCTTTTTGAAGATGTTGAATTTCCCACTCTCAAGTTATGTTTAATGTCAGATCAAAGCAGAGGGAAAGGTTGCAGCTCTAACAGCTTATTCGCATTCCTTAGATGTTTCTAACTGAAGTTCAGCTTGCTTTGGCAGCCCTGCTGCTGCTGCTGCTTTGTGTGTGGTGAGCATTTCTGATGGGTTAGCAGGTCCCTCTCAGACACCCACTGGTGCTTCTTCTCTCCATTAATTTTCTCACTGCTTTCTCTGTTTAATGAAGGATTTATTTGTAAAATGTAGAAAATAGCTGGAGCAGAAGTTTTTAAATGCATCAAGTATTAGCTGCTTTTGTTTTTTTGTTGGGTTTTTTTTTCCCCAAATGATTGCTGTGTTCTTGCAACTGTTAAAAGACCATTCTGTTGATGAGAACAGAAGGCTTTTATTTATTCATAGCACTGGGAAGGATTCGTCTACACAGAAACATTAAAAAGAACTAAACATGGTCAAAGTGGGAGGGGAAAATGACCAAGAAGGATGTCAGAATTAATAAGAACAAGAATTAGGGTAGCACTGCGAGTGTGAAGTAACAGCTCATGTACGTTAGCACGCAGGAATGTTCTGGACAGCAGCATTCCCTGACATTGTGATTGGGCAGGCTGCAGGGTAGTCTCCAGGGATGGAGTCAGGAAACCCTTGGCAAATGTTATTTGGAGCTGGTTTGTCCATGGAGCAACAACACTGCTCCTTGGTGCTGGGTGTGGGCCCATTAACCCACAACAGTCTGTTCTCTCTGCTTCCTCTGGATGAGCCCATTGCATTGGAGCAGGAAAGGTGTGAAGTGCTTTTCTGCAAAGCTGTGGGAAAGAATGGCACTCACTGTTTCCTTTCCTCTGACAGGAGACTTACTTACAATGGTTTGTGGGCATTTTCAGTTTTTTTCCAGCTGAGAGCTATAGGTTCCTCTTAGCAGGGGACACCAGAGGAGATGGCTCTTTTCCCTGGCTGGTAGAGCACTGCCAGTGCTGTTTTATCCCTGTTTTGATTCCCTATTCAGTACAATCCCAAACCTTTCCCTGCCTCTCCTTCTCCAGATGTTGAATAAAGGCAGCAGTCAGGCTTACCTGCCTTCCAGGCAGTGGTGAGGAATGCTACCCATGTGGGGCACACAGGAGCTGAAACCACAGCACAGAATTGCAGGGTGAAAGTTCAGATACTGCAGTACACCATGGAATTCATTAGGCAGTGAGACAACCTGGAGAAAAGTCATCCTATAAAACAAACAGCTAGTAAATAAACTTAGTTCTGCCTTCCTCCTCTAATTCTGTTTTGGCAGTGGGGATTCTCATGGGAAGAGATGAGCTGGGAGACCACCCCACAGCCACGAGTGAGCTCCAGGCAAGGTGAAACCAGTTGTTTCTGAACTCCAGCTCTTCTGGAATCACTGATCTTGTAACTCTGAATCTCAGAGTAGCAGTGACAGCTTGCTGAGGAAACCAGTCATTCAGTTTTAGCCTCTTTGAAATTACAGACAAAATTACTGCTGCAATTAAGATGCAACTTTTCCCATGCACTGAACAAGCTCTTAAACACAATCTTTCAACTGGACAGTCTATTTCCCCATGCTTTCTCCCAGGTTGCTGCATGAGCCTGGGTTCTTTTGGTTGTTGTGTGATGGTACCTCCCAGAGTGACCACAGCTCATGCAGGAAAGCCTCCTCTGGATACACCTCCTATAACATAATGATGCTAAAATGTGCCCATAATTGTATCATAACACAGTGTAGCCCAAGGGGAGTATCCTGTGGCAGAACAGACAATTGTAAGCACTTTGAGATGGGCTTTATTAAATGGAGGTTTCCACATAATTCTTGTTATATTTGAGGAGTTCAATACAGACTTCTGCAGCCCAGTCTTGCCCTTGTGAAGTGGTCTCTGCAGTGGCTCTGCTGCTTTACCCCTCACCCTTCGTTCACATGGCCTCAAATCTCTGCATGCATCACATGGCATCTTTCAGGGCAGTTAGGGTTATTTCCATTCGAGAGGAGCAACTACACAATAGAAAGAAAACTCGGGGTGAGTCATGAAAGCACATACCTGTGATATCTCTTGCTCTAGAGGAGGCCACAAGCCAGGATTTGGAAAGGCAGATGCAGCCTTTGTTTTGTTTGTCGTGTGAAGGCAGATGAAACAACACTGTCAGGCCAGGAAGCAGCTAGACCACAGCAAACTAAAAATGAAGAAACAGTAAGGCTCCACGCAGCTGATGTGTCTGATGGAGCACACATACTCAGCAGCGTAGTATTTTGCTTTAAATGTTTGGGTTGGAAAAGGTGCAGGGGATACTCAGGGGTATTTCCTCTCTACTCCACTCATTTGTTTCATGGACTTCCCTGCTGATGTTAAAGTGGGGAAAACATAGTCTTGCACCTATCTTTTAGGCAAGAAAGTTTGGAAATTGTGAGGACTGGATACACCTTTAGCACAGATGCATAGAAGAAAGAGCACCTGAAATCAGATACATAGTGTCATCTACTGTGAGCTATGAAAACTTGCCAACCACACCCAGGCTGCTCAAGCAATCTGTTTATCTGACCCTGACCAATTACTATTTTTTAAGTCAGATTTAATTGTGGTACAGTCAGTGAGGTAAGACAGACAGGTAAGCTCCATGGATGCAGGCACTGTTGGGATAGGGGGAAAGACAATGCAGCTGTTCCTTCATTACTGCCCCTGTATGTGGGCATCACTAGATGACAATGTTGGGCTGCAGCAAAGATTACAAAAGAATGGTTGTGGTTTCCTCAGTTACTCTGCTCCTCCCAACTGTTCAACCATTTCCTCACTGCTTTGTATCCACCCTGGAACAAAAGGTTATTGAATAAACAACATGTCATCCAGTTGAACAGAATCTTTGGCTCAGGCCCTAGCTGAACTGAGCTCACTTGTCATCCAGCAAAGCTGTGGTGTGACCTCTGAGGGAAGCAGAGCTGGGACACATTTTATTCCAGTCATGTCCCATCCACCTTCTGGCATGAGCCATTCTCTTTCCTCACTCCATCAGGTGATGAGAAGAAGAGCTAGAGACCTGCTAGAGAGCCAGGTCCCCTGACTTTGTTGGAAGCCCACTTTATAAGGGAATCCCTTTTGGGGCACACTGGGATCTGAGAGTCTGGCTTTTTACTTCAAACAAAATGGGCCAGGCAACCCACCCCAGTTCTCCTAATTACTCACTCCTTACTAATGAGCAGGGGGAGAAATGTCAGTAGGTCATTCCATGAGACAGGACATCTTCACAGCAGCTGCTTCTTGAACAAAGCCTCGCTGTTGGCCTTCACACAAGGAGGCGTGAGGCTGGAACAACAGTCCCAGTGACTGTGGGCACAGCAGCAGAAGGAACAGAGTGACCCCTTTAGAGCACAATGGCTGAGCATGGGACTGTCAGCCCTGCCCACTGCCCAGACCATGCTCCTCAACCTGCCACTGCTAACTTAACTGTTGACAGACAGCATGACAGAAAAAAGATAGGTCATTCATTCAGGAAACTTAAAAGGTTTTTTCTTCCCATGAGGGTTGAGTCCTTCTGGTTTCCCTTCCACAGTTCTGCCTCTCAGATGAGAGGTACACTCCATGAGAAAGAGGACTGGACCATTGAATTTGTGTGTGGTGCTGATAATGTTGGGTCTAAGTGTTAGGCATTTTGAATGAGTGGTCAGGAATAAAACTTCCTCTTTTTGGACAAAAGTTTCACTTTAGTGAATTTGAGAAACTAAAGGGGAAATAGCCCTGACTCAACTCAACTCATTTCATCTTATAATCTGTTATTTTGCTCTTGTTATTTCAAGATTCTGTGTAGCAGTGTGCTTTTTAGGAGTGAATCTGAAGCCTAGACCCCAATAAGCCTCTCTGGTGGAAAGGCCGCTTGGGGAAACTCAGGCAGAGCAGTCAAGCTCACATATCCACACATGCCATGAGGCTAGCTCAGCAAGGAGAGGCAAGAAGGCCTTTGCACTAGATCGGTTCCAGCCAGGTTTATTTCCAGGAGCCAAAGGGGAATCCAGAACGAAAGGGGCCGCACGTGCCAGGCTCAAGTTTGCCGGGATCAGCAGCCTCAACCTTGAGGTATGGGGGCAGTGCAAAGGGCAGATAAGGTCAGTGACCTGTAGGGAAGACAGTCACCAGGGTCTCACAGCCAATGGAGACACAGGGGAAAGGAGAACCCAGAGGACCAGGGGCATTGGGAAGGGGAGAAACTGGGGCAAACCACTGGGTGCAAGGCACCATTGGGAAGTTCTCTCTCTCAGGCTGGGCAGGTGACTCTATGATCTGTCCTGCCAAGGCCAGACCCTGGGTATTATGGTGAGGGGCTGTAGGAACTCCACAATTCTGTGCAGTTGTCATCTGTACTCAGTCTTTACCTGTGTAAATTAATCCCCAAATCAAGGGTCAAATTCTGCTTTCACAGCTGCTCATATAAATCCAGGATAACTCTGTCACTATATCAGACAGCAGGTTCAAGCTGCAATTTGTAATTGCATTTCATGTTAGTGCAGAAGGATTGGCAACCTAATGTAGTGTTTTCAACAGCTTACTTGCTCTCCCATGACCATGTCTGCAGTCTGTAGGCATACTTCTGCATGCAAGATGCTTGAGGGTGGAAGGACAAGGACCAGATGGTTATTAGAGCTAAGACTGAGAGAACAGATCCTTTCATGTTGCCAGCTATGTCTGTTATCTGGGGCTACTGGACAGATGTCAAACTTGCTTCAAACTTTGCTCCTTTACTTGCTTCTGTGACAGGATGTTAGTTCATATCATCAGAGACTTTGACCTCAAGAAGCATCAGAGGAATCTGTATTCTTTAAGGGAAAGAATAACAAATCAATGTTGCATATAGTATTAGTGGACCTTTTTCATTAATGATGTGGCTGATGGGATGGAGAGCACTTCCAGCCAGTTTTCAGGGTGGAAATTGAGCATATGCTGGAAGACTGCTATTCACAGGGGCCTTGACATGTAGAAGAAAGGGACTGGCAGGGACCTCATGAAGTTTCAACAAAGGCGCTTGGGGAGTTCTGCATCTGTAGTGGAGTAACCCCATTCAGCGTTAAAGGCTGGGCACTGAATGAATGGAAAGCAGCTTTGCAGAAAAGGACCTGGGGATCCTCAGAGACAAGCTGAACATAGGTCAACAGTGTGACCTTGTGGTGGAGAAGGCCACCTCACACTGAGCTGTATTGAAAGATTATAGTCAGCAACCAAAGAGAAGAGATTATTCTCTTCCATTCAGCGTTTTTGAGACTACATCCGAAACACTGGGTCTAATTTGCTCCCCAGTAAAATGAAAACATTGACAAACTAGACCAAGGCCAGAGGAGGGCTGTCAAAACAATTAGGGTACTGGAGAACAAGATGTGCAAGGAGAGGCTGATAAAGCTGGGCTTATTTAGCCTTAGAAGAGAAGGAAACTTTAGAAGCCTTATTTAGGTGTAGAATAGGGGATCTTGTTGCTGTCTACAAGTCTCCAGTGGGAGCATGTGGCGACAGCAGAGCCAGACTCTTGGAGGTGCCCAGTGATGGAATGAGAGGAAGTGACATGAGTTACAGCACAAGAAACCCAAATTATGTACAAGGAAAAATGTTTTCACCATGAGGGCAGTCAAATGTTGGAGTAGGACCCAGGGAGGTGGGGACATCTCTAGCCTTGGGGATATTTAAAACCCATTAAGGCCCTGAAAAACCTGGTTGAATGGGAAACACTTTGAGTAGGGGCTTGAACTAGATAATCACCATATGTCCCAGCACCAGTTATTTTTTATGAACTGAAGAGCATCCTAGCTGCTAGTATTTGGGATGTTGCCTCCAAAAATAAAACACAGAGGGTTTTGAAATGGGTGAAAAAAATGACCTTCTTAAAAGCAGACTTTAATAGTACCTACAGTTAAAAACAGCTTCATCTTCAAAAGAGATGCTTTTTGACATTTTTACACTATGAGAAAAAGGAAGTGTGTTTATTTCCACCTTTACAGGGACAATTTTCCCATAGCAACAGCATTTCATTAATGTGCCTAGCTTTTCCATTGTTTGTCAGATATGTCTAATTTGGATGAAGTTGTTTCAGAAGCTAATCACTGATGATTCCTCACCTACAAATGTATCTTCATACAGGTGTGGACTTTGTCATCCTATTGAGGTATAAATGACTGTTCCAAGTTTCTGAATACCCTTTGAAAAGTAAAGGGAAAAACATTCTTTTTCTAACACAGTTTGGATTAAAGCATTAATTGGGTTCCTTCAGAATCTTTTTAGATAGATAAAAGGAGTCAAAGGAGCACAGTCCAGCTCAGATTGGTCCAGCTCAGATTAGTGCATATTTCAGCACTAAGCTGGAGAAGAGTCTTATTAAGGAGTGTGGAGTGCAAAGAGAGCTCTTATTTGCATGAGCAAAGGCAAAGGACAGGCAGATTTACAAAGAGAAGTAAAACATATAACCAGTCAATAAACGGCCTCAACCTGACATTTTGTGTTCATTTCTAATGCTCTTTGTGCCTTGCCTACACTGGAAATGGAGAAAATTGGAAATCATTCTTGCTGAACTGAACAGTCACAGTATCAGGGGAAATGATTCACTAAAGCAGCAAAAATTCCGAAACTTCTGATAAGAGAATGGTTTTTCCTTATAACCTCCTTCTGAAGTCATGGGAAGGCTCACTTAGGTTGCATGCATTTGTGTGTTTTGATCAAAACTGTGGCACTCAGCCTATTTTTCACCAAAACTTGCTATTAACAGGCTCCCTGGGCCTACTCTGGGCATACCTACCACACTGTGTGTTGGCATGGTGTGAAATGCCAGGAGCTGGTGCAGGATCTTAAGCCACCTCCAGGCTCCTTCTGAGGCATCAGCCTTCCACAGCTTCCTCTTCCTTCATGACTCAAGCTCTTGAGTTCCAGAACTCCACTTGACAAAATAAAGATGCAGAAGCAGCCCATATATTGCTTTTCATAATATACTTTTCATAATTAGTAGTTCTAGTGTTTGTTGTTTGTTTATTTGCTCATTCATGAAGTGTGGCATGTTGTTCCAGAGCTGGAATGTCCGATTCCAGCTGATGGATTTTCTCCCCGTTGGTTTTCCTGGGAGTAGCCCAATTTGTTACAGACCATGAACAAACCTTTTAAGGGACTCTCAGAAGTCCTAAAACTGATAGACTTTTTTTTTATAACAAAAGATGCAGAGACTTTTTTAAAAAACAAAATGTTCTCTATCAGTGCCTCCAAACAGGTGCATATTGCAGCAATAAGCCCCAGAAGGAAAATAATCAGTGAGTGATAGGAAAATGAATCCTTTGTTGATTCACATATTCAGGTTCTTCCCTCTTCAGTAAGTCCAAGTATTGCAGAGAAACAGGTTTGGTTACGCAGTGTCTGGTGGATTTAATTTAATAGTGTTTCTATTGCACTTTCATTTTGAATGCAAAAGAGGTCATTTATTTGATTAAGACTTACTCCTGCTGGCAGCACGGTCAGGAAGACACTCCCTGCATTATCTAGACATTTGTTCCTGTAAACAGGATCCTTCTGTCTTCTTCACAAGTGGTCAAAGATCAGTTTTTAACCAAGTTTGGTTGCCAGCAAACACTGTTGCTGCTGAGCAGGCTTTTCCAGGCTCTTGCTACTCTTTGAAGGTCCTCACTTTTTGTCCCAGTGTATTCCTGCCCACATTAGGGCTATATGCCAGTGTTTTTTCTCTTCTCCATCTATTAGTTACCCACAACATGTTCAGAGCATTTCTGTTTTGGTTGTCTTTGGAGGCTGGCAGAGCATTTACATTAACTGCTGTCATTAACTGATGTCTTTAACTTCTGTACCACACATCCCATCAGCCTTTCCTGGTTCTGCTTCTCCTTTCCTCTTTAAGACATCACCTGATCCATACTGAGGGATCAGATGCCATCAGCTTTGCCTCTCTCTCCTTCAGAAGAGGTGCTAGTCCATGCATGCCCAGCTCAGCACTGCAGCCTCTCATTTCTTTCAGAATGCCTCTAATTTAAAGCCATGTTTATAGTGTCATTCTTATGTAGTTTGGGGAGTTATTTCTTAATTGCTTGAGCCTTAATTGCTTCTGTGCCATTACACACAGAATACATGCTTTCATCCTCAGAAGGCAGTAGCTAAATGCCACTAACTTCAGTAGGACCAGGATTTGACTCATAGGTTTTAAGGTTCTTTTTCCTATTTTAGTAAAAAAACAGTGTATCTTGAACTATTATTTTGGAGAATAAGATATCATTTTAGCATTTAAAATGTACAGGGAACTACAAAATCATAGTTGGTGCTTTGGGAAAATGATTTCAGAATTTTAGGAAATTAACCTTGATAATTGAAAGCCTCTGGCAGTGAGATCCTCTTCACTTCTGAGGCCACTGGTAAAATAAAGCAAAACATCTGGTTAACCTCTGGTTCATTCTCCAACCCAGATGAGATTCTCCAGCATTCCAGTAACACTCCTTTTGGCCTTGAGCCTTCTTTGGAATAACAAAATGAGAATTGTGAAAAGTCTCACAAAACCTAAGGCCATCTGGAAGAAGTCTTACCTGAAGAAGTGTGGAGCTCACTTTGAAGTCTTCTGTGCACTCTGGCAGTGAGGGAGGCAACTCTCATGGGGGAATTTTGGTTTCACTGTGTGCTAAGACATCAAATAAGAACTCATCAGCCCATTTCAGTAACAGCCAGTCCTCAGATGGGAGGATGTCCTGGTCTGTGCCAGCTGTGGCCAAATTTTAGTGACCTACATTAGAAAAGCTCTTTTGCTTATATTTCTGAAGACTTCACTGGATTTCACATCACTTTAATCTGTGTTCTGTTACGCTACAACAGTGCTGCAGTTTTAACTGTGGGTGTCTCTTGCAGATCAATCCTGTATGATTCAAATCAGGATGTGGCTCATTCTGTATCACAGTAGTAGACTATGCAAGAAGGTGTTTGGAAACTGCCACTTGGCTCTGCTACAGGTTTGCCTTGGGTCTCAGGAATAATGCTTCACTTCAGTATATCTCAGGTTATTCATGAAAACATCTGAATGTGATGTTGACACACTTCCAGAGAGCTTGCAGTTGAAAAGCTCTTAGCTCCGAGAATGTGAAACCATTACTATAAATGGCTCTTCACAGGCTGAGAGGAAGATTCAGCCAGTGAATAGAGCAGCTTATAATAAAACATCTCACCAATATTGAAAGGGATGAGGCAGAAAAATAAGAAAGGTTAAATTGCGCTTGTTTAGCTTTTCCTTATATCCAAATTCTAAGCACGTGCTTTCAGAACTGCTATGGAATGGGCTTTGGATGGAAAACAAACAATCAAACGTCAGGTAATTACAAGTTTCTTGACTAGTTTGGTAGTTACATGTCCTTTGGTTGAATTTGTCTTCAGGATTGCACCTGGAACCTTGAGTACTTCACCAGCAACGCAGAAAAGTTACTACGTCAGCCATTCTATGTTATTCTAAGCCTGTGCTTTACTCCACCCTTCATCAGTATTGCTCCATGAATAGGAGAAACCTGTTCTAACCACAAAGTGAGATTTCTCAGAGCATTGAAACTGATGCTACAGAGCCTGTCCTGTGGCACTCGAGGGTTAATTTCTCTGAAGATACCGTCTGCAGATTCAGTTCACGGGGAGAGCTGTTATACCCACAGCATCTCTAATGCTGGGATTTATTCAGGGCTTGGCAGTACTCTCTAATCTGAGAATTCTTGTTTAGCTACAAAATTTTTTTTTTTTAAAGTGCTGAATTGTAGATGGTACAAAGACTAATGCTCTCAACCCAGATCTCTCAAAATTGACATTCTCCATGCTACATTTATTTTCTGATTCTGAATTTATCCAAGACAAAGCCTGCTGGCAGATCCTGGCAGCTTTTCTAATGCTACAGAGAGGGCAGCCTGATCCATCGTGGTGCCAAGTTCATGCTTAGCTCAGCAGAGGGCTGGGGGAAGGGAGAGGAGGCAGAGGACACTTCTGAACTGAAACTGCCTGATACCACCTGTACTTTTGACTAAAGTCCTGTGCCCTTTCATGAATATTGCACCTCTCCTGCCCCGATTTTGTAGAGAGCTCTCCCTGAGCTGCAAATACACCCTTGCTGGCTGCTTGTGAAGTAGCTCTCGTAGTCCAAAACCAGTATATAGGTCCGTAACCTTCAATAGCCCAACACTTGTGTCTGTCCATTGTTTAGTGAACTGTAGACCTGCCAGCCGGGATTCATTGTCTGCTGTTACCCAGCCATGGTTTGAAATGTGTAATAGAACACAGAAAGCAATAACTTGCCTGTTTGATCCTGGCTTTTTTGCTAAATATATATGCAGTGAGGAAAATTTCAGTGTTGCAGTGGGGAGAGTTACAAAGAAAAGAGTATGAAGTGGTAAAAAGCAGCTGAAACAATAACTTTGAAACTAACCTCTACCAAGAAAGGACAACAGCTTTGCTGCAAGACGAATTTAGGAGAGCTATTTTCTGCCCTGCCACCTCCCTGTGACTTCCCCCATGCACCATCTAAATGCCACCCAGCCATGAGCCAACTGGCAGCATTTATGCTCTGGCACACTGGGCAGGATTGACCCACCCAGGAATGTGCCCTGCCAGACCTGCTTCATCGGGAGGGTTTTTTTCCTTAATTATGTTCCTCCCGGTCAGGTCTGTTAGAGTTTGAATGAGCTACAGCTCTGTGCGGATGTATCCTGCTAAAAAAACCCCAAAAAAACCAACAAAATTAAAAAGGCCTGCCCTTATTTCAAATAATTCACCTGCTGCTCACCCATTGAGCTTATGCAAAGTGGGTATAAAAAGCTATTGGCTCTGGGAGAGTGGTATTTCCTTCATGCCTTGTCAGGAACAGGGACAAATCCCATCTAATGAGGGTGGCACTGCCATGTGGCAATACGAAGGAGTGAATCAAAAAGCGAAAATCTTTTTAACTGTGTGGGAAAGCTACCTTTGGACAGGCTGATTGAGAACTGGAAGTGCAACCCATGGAGAGAGCTGACCCTGAATGAAAGGCCTTGAGATCTCAGGTTTGTTAATGATCTTTTGGCAGATTAATTGGTAAAACACCTTACTGGTATCCTAGAACACGAGTCACTCTTTTTAGAAACATTATTATTCATTTGCCAGTTGCTTAAAAATTATATAACCAACAGTTCTGTGCCAAGATTGCTTTGGAATAGAGAAATGCTGTATTCTGGAGCCAAGAATTTCACAGACTAAACAGAACCCACTGGGAGCCCTTGCTCTAGATGGGAACTCGTGTTTATTTTAACATGTAAATAAATCAGATGAAAAATGGGTCTTCTAAATTATTTTTGTTTTTGTTGTTATTGATGTGGGTCCCCAATGGTTGTCTGCATGGAGGGGAACCTTTTGAAGATAGCTTGAAAGGAAGTCGTGTCTGTCTCCCAAGAGATTCGTCAGCAGCATGAAGGGGGTTCTTACATGATCCAGCTTTCATCTTCTTTCCTTCATGATGCCTAAACTACTGTAGGCAAGGAAGAATTAGGTCTGTCTTTCCCAAGATTAATTGATTTGGTTGTTTACTCAAGCACAGAAATACCCAAGGCACTACCAAGGAACTATCTGGATTTTGCAATGTAAGCATCTGGGTGGATGCTGTGGCGGTGTGCGGGGCAAGGTTCCCTGCTTGGCCACCCGGGGCGGGGTCATTCATTTGAAGCACTCTTCGGCAGGGAACAGTCAGGAGGGTTGGGCACACTGTCAGGCAGGGCAAACAGAACCATCCTTAAGCAAACTGGAGAGCAAGAAATGGATAGCCTTTGTTAAGGAAAGAAATGGAAGTGTTTTCTAGTTAGACAAGCTGTCATTTAGGACTTAATAGCATGTGTGTGTTGGAGAGCCAGCCCACATGCCAGCTGTGCTTTGGAATAAATGGGCTGGGAAGGGGAGTGTGCAGTTCCACTCCAGCACTGATTTTTTCATTGAAAATCCTGACATTTTGAATTAGTGCCCCAGCTGTTTTAAAACTGGAACTTGGATCAGAAAGTTAATGCAAGTGGATTTTCATCCTTGTTTTCAGCTAGGAAAAATACAGTTTTCACCCTTGTTTTTTAATTTATGGAATTAAAACAAGAGAAGAAAATTATGTATGTTTTAAAGCTAAAATAAAATACCAAGGGAAATAGCCCTTGGCTGCTTGCCTCTTCCATTGAAGGTGAAACCCTAGCTACCATTAGTGATATCTCAAGTCATATGTGGAGACCAGAAAAAAGCTCTTCTCTGCTTAGATCGGCAGCATATAGGTCAAATTGACTTGTGCGACCCTGGATTAACTCCAGCAAAGTCCATGCATTTTTTTCTGCAGTATCTGGGCACTGATATTGGTTCTATATCATGCCAGAATAAGTCTTCGAAGACCAACTCCATTACTAAATAAAGTCACCTCACCAATACTTCAGGAAATTATGTATTCCTCATGAACGAGAGCAAAATCTCAATACAAAACTGCAAGAGTAACTGTTTAAAAATGTAATGCCTTATAAAAATTATTATAGGCCCTAAATAAAATCCCCAGGTGCTTGATTAGTCAATGCCTCTGACTCCTTAGAGCCACTGTAAGTTGTGCTTTGCTGATTATATATCTTACACTGTGTTGTGATCTTCATCCCATAGGAGATTAGACAGAAATCATTTCATTCATCAGCAAAAGAAACTTGCAGAGGAACTCAACAGCTACTCAGCCATCTACAATGGCTTTATGCAACGTTTTCAGACCATTGATCCCAGTAGCCTGGTAGAAAAGAATTTTTCTGCCAGCTGTCTTCTGCTTTTATGTTCTTAAGAGCTGGCTCGGGAGGTGGCACTGCAGAAGGGGCTGAGGAAGAAAGTGAAATACTGTTGTGAATGTGCTTTGTGGAAGAGGAAGTGGGCTCCTTAGCTTCACCAGCCACACCACAGCAGCTTCCTGATTTTGTGACAGAGATGACAAAGTTACCCCTCCCCAGGCAGTGTGGGAAGTGATGGTGGCATGTGCAGATTTTCATACTGTCTTGACCCCTTCATCTCATGGCATCCCAGGAGACACTTAGGCCACAGTGGCTGCTGTTTGTAAATGCAGCTCCTTATTTTGTAACACAAACACTCAGATGGGTTTTTTCAGCATGTTTTCATGAGCAACATAATGTTCCAGGAAGACTTTTAAGGAACTGCAGTTCAGAGCCAAATTCAGCAACAGCATTAGAAATGGGCAAGTCTTCTAAAGCCAGAAGAGCTATGTTTGTATCCATTAGAGAAGAATTGGCTCTTAATATTGACAGAAACAGTTTGCCTTGTTCGCCAGAATTAACGACTCCTCTGATGTGTACCAGGTCATTTTGTTTGTCATCTCTGGTGTACAGAAAAAATTTCAAATGGCTTTAGCAAGATGACTGGTTCTCTGCTCCCTAGCAATAAGGCACAAATAATTTTAGTATAGAAAATTGACTGTTGCTTTTTTTTCCTAACCAAGACAACAAACAATCTATCTCTGTTTGCACTAGTCTAAAAATATCTCATCTCTGCAAATGTGTCTCTGATGTGGGAGGAGAATGCTTTCAGTTTGCTGCACTCTTTGTGTGAGGCAAGTGAATAAAAACTACCCAGCAAATGCTGAAAGGAAAATTATTTTCCAAACTTTGGAAGGGGAGAGGGAAGCTGATGGACTTGTGCCTTCAGGACAAGGCTCTTGTTTGGTCAGAGAGAGGCAGAATCCACCTGTAGTTCTTAAATGTTTCATACATAAAACACCCAGGGGAAGAGGTAATTCTGCTGAGTACCATATCTAGTGGTTGTATAATGTGCTGTGTGGGAAAACCCACTGTGTTCACTGTTCTTCTACTGGTAGTGCCAAAGAAGGGATGTCCAGGACTGCCCAGGTGTTGGTAAGGATTAAGCATATGTTGAGCTGTATTTCAGGTTCTCAAAGAACATAACAGTGGAAGCAGTGGTGGGAGAGGATCTTCTCTTTTTAGTTCCTAATGGTTCCAATCTGATGTGAAAGTAATCTTCCTGGAAAAGACCATAGGCTTGTGTCAAAGTGGTTTTTCTTCCAGTGGAAACCACAGTGTGGGAGAGGATGAGAGTGCGTGGTTAAGGTTCAGTCACGTGGACACTGAGACACTCACCTCCAAGATTTAGCTACAAAATAAGCACAGCAGCTGACCTAGATGGCAGCTTGATCCAAGGGACCATGACCTATGTCCGAAATCCTAGGACAGCTTACCCTGCTTTCTCCTGGCTCATGTGTCTCTGTCCTGGTGCCAATGGTGCCTCTCCACATGCAGCAAAATTAAAGTAGGTACAGATGGAGGGCAGAAATTTCATAGTGCCTTCTGTGCACTAGGTTTAATTTGGTTGAAGAATGGAAAGAAATTGGGGAAATCAAACCAGAACAACCTCCCTCACTGGGATAAATCTGTTTGGAGGGCAAGAAAGATGCTTTGTTGAGCAGGAATCTGCAGGGTGGTCTGAGGTTCTTCCTCTGTGTATTTGTTCTGCCAGTGGAACATTTGCTTTACATGTTACTGACAATACAGGCACAGTCTGTTGACTTTTCCAGATGTCGATTGTCCTGATTTGAAGCTTCTTCCTGTTGTTTTAGTTGTTTGTGTGTCTGAATGGTGGGTTAGATGTACTGCTTGTTAAACAAATAATTAAACACTGAGAGCTTTGAAATCCAGTATGTTTAATTAATGAGCTTTGCTCACTTGATGAAAAAGATGTGTACTTAAATCATTACAAAACAAGTATAGTTTTTTCAGTAGTGAACTGTTATGACAATTTGAAGTGTTTACTAGTTCATTAATAATTTCTTCATTAAACCTTAAAAAGTCACCAAGCAGAAAATCAATGCTTCACAGAACATTTGCTGTGTTGCCTTGCATATTTTCTCCCCCAAATTCTCCATCTATGTGCTTGCTCCAAACTCCTCCTCTGCAAAACCATGATACTTTATATGCTGGGATTAGAGTTAATTATTACTTTTAAAGCTTGCTGATGCCCTGTGGTGCTAGTGCTGTACAAGTGCCAAAAAAAACACCCCCAAAACAAAAAAAAACCAGTCCATGCTCAAAGGAGTTTCAGTAGAGCTCATAAATACAGGCATCAGCTGCAATGCCTTGTGACACACTTCATTAACTGCTGCACTGGCTGCTAAAGCTGAAACAGTTTGGAAAACTGTATCTGTTGCATCTTGTGCTTTAAGTGTTATCTCAAAGTCTGAATGCATTTTGTAAAGGGCAGAGAGGAAAGCAGAGGCAGACAAGGGTCACTGTCTCCCAGTCTATGGGGTTTGGATATTAAAATGAGCTGCTGAAGTGGTCCTTTCCCATCACACTGGGGTCTCAGGATAGTTTGGGGGCCACCATAGTGAGGTGCCCACCTGAGTAAGCTGCCACAAGCTCAGGAAGATCATGGGAGAGGGTTTAGGCTGGCACATTAGACCTTGTGCACCAGAAGAACCATCCACATTTCTGTCAGTGATATCTCCCTCCTGTGGGCTTCAGACCCAGCATCATTCCTCTGTGTGGGCCACCTGCAGCAACTATAAGAATTTTTAATTACATGGGGTTTTTTTCCTGAACCAGACAGCTGAACAGCAAGCAGGACACAACTGTTTATTTGTGACAGCACAAATAACATGGACTCCAAGATCAGAATGGTGAATATCTGACTCCGTTTATTTCCGGGAGTCGTTTACTTTTTATACTATTTTACACAGACCAATTGACTGGTGAAACAAAGGCAAACCAGAGGGACACCAAGAACGTCCCTCTTTGGGAAAAGAATGTACTGTATATGTAAACATTTGTCCTATTTACAGAAATTCCCTGGGAAAGGAATTTCAGAAACCAAAACATGTCTCAGGCGAGAGACCAGGGCTACAACTATTCTCATGTCTCTTATCAGCAGCATGACCTGTGGTAGGGTGAGAGCAAAAAAGAGTGAGGTAAGCTCACCTTCGCACGTCACAGTGTCCAACACCGGCAAGAGATCCATTCCATCTCCAATTTTGAGCAGAAAATGGAAGCAGAGGACTTCAGGAATAAAACAAATCTTTCCAAAAGCTAATAAATACATAATAGCTTCTTTCCAAAAGCCATTTGGGCATTTGCTTCAAATAGACCTGTCAGATTCCAACAAGTTTATTGATGAACAAGGCAGTGAAAGAAAAGGGTCTTCAACTTGAGCTTGGCTGTGGGCTCTAACAAAAATCCTTCCTCTGCACACCACTGTCTGTGCTGTAACTAGCTGCTGCCCACTGCTGCTGCAGTCCCAGTGCTAAAGCAGCAAAATCACAATTTTCTGGCCTACAATAGCTCTTTGGGAATTGAATCACATCATGCTCCAGCTTATTAAAGCAAATGCTCCAGCACCAAGCCTTGCCAATGGCCCCTATGCCATCATTAAGACATTTCTTTCCAGTGTGGGACTCTGATACTGGAGCTGCTCCTCAGCTGTGTCTGGGAATCATTGACCTCACAGTGGTGGCACTCCTCACCTTTAACCACTGAAAACTCCTGACACTCCTCTGTTAGTACTATTGCAATTTAAAATGTGTCTGTGCTGAGGGAGTGGTAAACTTGGAATTCCTGACCTAACCCCTGGCTCCACCTGTTCCTGATTCTCCCACTCTGAAATCTTGGAGTTATGCCTCTAGAGAGGGAAACAGATAGTGTTGATGAATCCTGAGGCAGGAGTCAAGCCCTGCATTCCTCCTGATTGTTTCTACTGTCATTTGGCCAGGGAGAACATCTCACCCTACAGTGGTGGTGTTTTCACTACTGTAAAAATGGATCCAAATCGTCCTCTTTCCCCCAAAGCTGGAAACACCAAAATATGTGAAAAGCCAAGATGCAAATTCTTCCTGAAAAATTACTGTTCCCTAGGCAGATTTCTCCTGTCCTCTATCTTTATTTTATGGCTTTTCCATAATAAATAGGGAGCAAAGGCTGAAAAAACAACATGATGCATGATTTCTGCTTTCCCATGACTGTAGGCTTTAAGGAACAACACTGAAATTGGTGAATTTACAGCACCATAGCTGAACTCAGCATTTGACCTGCATTCCCACCACCTCATTTTCCATTAGCAAACTGTTCCTGCTGAAGGTTGGAGGGTCAATTGAGTCCTCACTTGAGCATCCAGGGTCAGGCTCCACCTTTGTCAAGAGGGTTGAGCACTTGGAAAGAGAAACAAATATGTATAGTGTGTGGCTTTTGTAAAAGTTAGTGTTTAGAAGAAAACCAGTGCAGGTGTCGGAGGGTGGACAGGGTGTGCTGCCACACTTACCCATCCCTGCAGTACCTCCAAGGGCTGGCTGCTGAGGCACCCTGCAGTGTGCAGGGACAGGTACTGCCAAGCTCTCCTCTCTGCCTAATATTCTGCTTGTCTTCTTTACTGCATTTAAGGACAGATTTCTTCAGCTCTGATGTGGCCTCACAGCCTCAGCAAAAAAGCATCATGCTGCTGGAGATCCAGCCCAGGTCCCTTCATCAAAATGAGCCTGTCCAACAAGCCCAGAGCCGCTTATTTCTTCAGGCAGTTTCCATTTGGCTTTTAATGAGTGTTGAGTTGGACTGTGCTTTTTGTTTACATGTTTTTCAGCGTATCTCCAATCTGACCAGGATGTAACCTTTTTTGAGGCATGTGAGCCAATGTCAGCTAAAGACCCTGGCTGCTGTGGAGTGGTTTTCAAAAGCAACCCCCACAGCATGAGAGAATATGGGATTTGAGGAAAGAAGGGACTTGTAGAAGTATGCATTTCCAGGGTCACAGGATCTGTTATGCAGGCAGAGTCATATCTACACAGTTATAACAGACTCCTCAGAGACCTCACACCCTCAAATACTCCATCCCTGAACTCTCAGCTTTGTCTTCCTGTGCAGCCAGTCAGTGTTATTTTATCCAGAGAAATGTGTAGTTTTGGAGGATCTACAATCATAAGTGGAATCATGCTCTGAAGTCATGCTTTCTGACAGGACTGACTAAGTTGCTGTTCTTGACTCCAGTGGCAGAGCTGCAGTCTGAGCATACTCATGCCAAAAATAGAGAGAAGAATTTAATAACTATGACATATTGGGCCACATCATCACAGCCTTTATTCAGATATTGTTTGAGCAAAGTATGTTATTTTGCAGTGGTGTGTTTGGTTGCTTAATGGATGCTTAAACCTCCTAATTCTAGATTTGCAACTTTAAAATATGTGGTTTGGATTCTCACTTTTAAAGACTTATGGAAAGGGTGCCTGCAATTAGGTCAGTACCCACAACCTGAAATGATCACTGATCCACTGCACAAGCACAGTACTAGCAGTGAACCACACAAGCTGGGTGTAAAGCCAGATAGATGTGAAACAGTTTAAAAGCTTTTGGATGCTGAGTGTGCCATGGGGATGTGCACTGCACCTCATACTGCCTTGTTGAAACCAGGGGCTCCTGTGGGAGTGCTGTGAAGCGGAGCTCATGGAGCTGTGATTCTTGGGACACTTTTCTGTTGTCACCCTCGGCGTTGTTCCCTTGGGTGTGGAGCAGTCTCTGGTTAGCTGCAATTGCTGGAGGAAGGTGGCTCCACTCCTCTTGCACTCACTGTTTTGCCACTGGCACTGTGGAATCACTACAGCAGATGCATTGCCAGCAAAACCCGAAGCTAATAGCTTTACATCAGGGATGAACCTGACCTTTCATTCTTAATAGCTCTAAAGGCAAAAGATCAGAGAAAAACACATGAATATTCTTGACTGTATTGATGTTTGGTTGTGCAAATATCTTTCATCTGATAGAAGGAGTCTTAGTTCCTCACCCTGAAGCTTTGTCAGCTGAGAGATTCAAACTTGCAATATATTCATTCACTGGGGGAAGAACTTTGGTTTCTTGGAGGGGAAGAATGGAAAACAGTAAAATAAAAGACCATGACCTAGCAATGCCCCCTGGCTAACCTTATGTAAGGGGCAGGGATAGTATCAAAACAAAGACTTGCATGGCTTTCCCGTCCCACGTGTGCAAACTCCTGCTCAGGCTTTGCTCTGTGCCATCTGAGTGGGGAACAGGAGTTTAGTTTTTAAAACCAGGGTTAAAAGGGGGTTATTATTAAATTTATTATTGAATTAAGTTATTAATAAAAAACCCAAATCCTGGAAAAAATTCCAAGAGGAACTTGTCACAGCATGCACAGATATTTCTTGGATTCCACAATTATTACTTTAACTGTGACAAGCAGTGTCACTGTTACGTGGTAGGAGCAGGGGAAATTCTCCACACTGAGAGCTAAGGAGGCTTTCCAGACCTGCCTCTGTCTCATCTGAAAATAGACCAAAAATACTCACATTTCCAGAGCAAGGAGTCATGGCCCATTTACAGACCTGGACTATGGGGGTTTGCTGTCTCTGCTTGCTCAGCTGTCTGAGCACTGGAGAGGAGAGACTAAAAGCAAGTGAGGCAGCACTGGAGAAAAAAAAAACCTGAAGTGCAGAGCTCTGTTGGGGAAAATGTTCCTCTCTCTGGACTGTTCAACTCATATTAACCTGCTACATTTGTAGTTGAATAGTAGGCAGAGATAACACATTTGAGACCATAAAGTGAGTGGACTGGATGTGTATAAAAGTTGTAAAAAGCTCACTTTCCATCTGAAACAAAAAACAGTTTAAAATTAATAGTTCCTCTAGCCACATACATGATTTCCCTTCTGGAGATTATAATGACTCATATTTTAATTTGCTCTTTGATTTGTTTCTGGTCACTAATCCATGGAGGATGCTTGCTGCAGCATATTATGGCAGGAATTGGAGTGTATGCATGAAAAGCAGAACTGGTAATATGTTATTTATAATTGATCAGCATGACATGTATGGGGGTTTTTTGACAGACAGTGTGGCTGATTGGAGCCTTCACTGCCAAAAGACCCAGCCACAGAGATCACCTGACAGGACAAAAACAAACAAACAAACAAACAAAACCCCCAAGTTTGGGGTTCAGTTTTTCCCAGAAGGAGTGAATTTAGTCCAGCTTTTTATTAGAAGTTCTGCCTAATTTGCAACATGATTTTTTTGGGTGGCTTACAAGAAAGCTGAGACCTACTGGTATGACCACTACCAGCAGATGTAACTATCTTTGTGGCTGTGTCAACAGTGCTTTTCTTTGCTGACCACTGGAAGGGGAACCATCCGGTGTGTCAGCAATTATCGGCTTCACCTCCTTTAACAAGTCATTGTCCCTTTGTGTCTATAAATGTGCCTCAGTGCCCACTAGAGAAGGCCTAAGGAGACCCTCAGCAGGAGGGAGATGTTTAAGACCCCCTATACCCTAACCCATAGGGTGCGATGCGTTTTCCCCTTCACAATTTTCCTTAACAACCTGCATGGAACAGAAACAAGCAAAGGGGCTGTTTCTAAGGACAAATCTTATTTGTGATAGACAATAACGTGCATGTGTGGTCAGGTAAGTATGCAAACTGCTTCCCCAAGGTGGTATTCATTTCAAGCCTTTGCAAACTCAAAATTGCCTGGGGCTGTGTTGGTAGTGATGCTGGCTCCACCTCTGCCAGGGATGCCACTGTTCCCATGGCAACTCACCATCTCCCATTTTAATCTTCCCCTTCCCTTCCATTAGGCAAGACAATTCCCAGATACAGAGTGAGGAAACAGTGTCCAGGTGTGGTACAGTTTGCATTAACACTTGTTTAGGAGAATGATGCCATTGCAGGCTGTTACAACCTCCATCACTTGACCCCTTGCCTCTCACAGAGGAGGTTTCCAGCCCACCCTGTGCTGCAGGGTATCATGAGAAAAAGTAGGACTGTGAAGCCTATGCACATTCAGGCCCTGGAAGAGGCAACATCCACGGTCCCTTAAGTTTATAGCAATTGTATCTAGTCTTCAGAATCTTTCTTGCCAAGATGCTACACAGCAGTTATGGCTGTACAGTGAGCCTCCAGATCCAAAGCATATGATCCCTGAGGTAAATCCCAATTTCCCAAGATACAGTGACCCATCAGCAAGGCAAGACAGCCCTTCCTCCCCCTGATGTTGGAGGCTGCAAGATGTAAATCAGTACTCTTGGTTTTGGAGAGCAGATAGAAACATGGGGGAATAGAAGTCCAAATTTAGAGGCTCCTTGCAACCCCTTAACATTCTATGATTGTTTTTTTAAAGTCAGGGCATGGACAGTATGGCATTTCACAGCTTTGTGCAGTTTCCTTTGCATTTCTGCAGCACTTTTTTCTGTTGAGAGATGACTGCAGGAGAAGGTCAAGTTAGGACAGAAACAGACCAACAGGCCTATTTCTGCCAGGTCCTTTCTTGACTGTAACCACTGCTTCAAACGATTTAGCTGTGTGCTCTTCTTTTCCCCTGCAGTTGGCCATGGGCAGAGCGAGGGTGATCGTATGGTTGTCTCAGATTTCCACATCTTCATCAGGGACAGCTTGCAGCATATTGATCTCATGAAGAAAGAGCACCCCGAGCTGCCCGTTCTCATCTTGGGGCACTCCATGGTAAGCACCATCCCCTACCCCTCCCAGCAGCACCCAGGACATATGTCGTAGTCTGGTGGTACTCACGTGGATAGCAGGAAATAACTCATTCCACAGCAGGAAAACAAAACTACAAGGAACCTTCCCTTCCACTTCATTCACTGACTGATTTGCCAGCATGCTATAACCCCGAGACCTGCCTTGAGTAAAGACAGTCCTTTACTTTTCTACCCCCACCATGGCCCTAATTAGTGCCATTTGCAACAAGAAGCCTGTTTTTTAACACGACCATTCATTCCCGTGGCTATGTGGTAACCCTGCAGCATCGGTCTTCCCCTTTCATTTTAACCAGTAACCAGAAGGTTAAGACCTCCAAAGCTTTTTAAGCAGCATGGGGATGAAACATGAAAATACCTTATAGCCTCATTCTGTTAAACAACCTAACAGGAAAATGTACCAGGGATTAAAGCTGCAAAAACAAAGGCACTGATTTGGTGAACAGATCTGAAGCCTGATTCTGACAGCACGAGCCAAATCCCTTTATTCAAGCTAACAGTATTCCCACTGATGGCATTGATCTGCCGTCCCTGCCTTCCCGGAGGAGAGGAAAATGAATAAGTACTTTGGGAGTCAGTCCATGCTCAAATAAATAAGTGTTCTTGCATAAGAAGGCATGGCATGCTCTGAAGGGCTGCCATGCTCCAAAGCCGCTGTAACGAGGAGCAATTACCCAGTGAGGTCTTTGAGATGCTTCTTGCTGCTGCTCCATTTAACAAGCTCCTGATTCTCCAGCAGTGTGGAAGTTCACCAAATATTTCCCTTGGCAACTAATCCTCTGCAAACTTTCCCAAGCAAGCCCACTGGATCCCTTCCATCTGTACCCCTCGCCATCAACTCCTATCCTCATCTGGGATGGTTTAGCCTGGCTGTCATTCAGCTCTGGACCATGGGCTGGATGTTTGCTGCCAGGCCATTGTCACAACACTGTGGGGCTGGAGAGGCTGGGGACATTGAGGAGGAGACTATTTGATTCCCATTAATTAGTGAAGATTTTCACATGCCAGTGGCAGCATTGCTGTTGCTCAGGTTACCAGTGGCACAGCACAGAGCAAGCCTGGCTTTACAGCATCTTCCCGATGCTGCACCAGTCCATCAAGCTGACAAACCTCAACTTATTTTTCAAGTCCCACCTGAACTATGACTTCAGACATTTTCTTCTTACTTCTTAGTCCTTTTAAGTAAGGAGGACACAAGGCATCCCAGGGAGCTGATGGACATTGCATGAAGAGTTGAGTTCAGTGTGACATGAGAGTTTACAGCACGAGAACAGAAACCAGATCTCTTCTCCCCCACAAAACCCAGACATTTCCAGTGCTTCTACTCCTCCAGCCTTCCTTGCTGACCACACTGCATTCTTAGTAGGGCAGAAGTAATTGCTTGCTTGGACTAAACCCCTTCCAGTAACGGGATTACTATACAAACAAGATGTTGGCACTTGGATTAAGCTATGGGCTGTTATTTTGCATTGCAGGGGGGAGCCATCTCCATTCTGACAGCTAGTGAGCGACCCAGTGAGTTTTCAGGCATGCTGTTAATCTCTCCTTTAGTGGTAGCCAGCCCAGAAGTCGCTACTCCCATCAAGGTAAGAGCAAACTCGCGTTGCACATGGTCACCTTGCTCTTCTGGAGAAGGAAAAGTGTTAAGACCACTGGCCTTGAAATGCAAAACCCTGCTGGGATCTGAGCCACCCAGATGCCAGTCAATACTTTTCTTCTAAGTGCCTCCCCCAGAGCTCCACCTGCTTTTCAGAGGGGAAGTGAATCCTGAACCTGTCCAGAAAAACCTGTTTAAGCAAGAGCTGGGTACTGGTGGTAGCAGACTGTGCTTTCTTCACCTCACTCCATGGCAGCCCACACAATGCCTTCCTTTCCCTTCCTCTCCTACAGCTTTCTTCCTGACTCATGCAGAGTCTGGTATAGTTGCAACACAGGCTGCTGGCTAAGTCAGGCCAGGGATATTTTTGGCATTTGGGGGATGACCAATTTCTGAACAGAACTAGAGCTCCTGAGTCCCAGAAATCTTTTATGAGTCTCAAAAGAGGCTTCCAGCTAAAGCATCACTGCCCCAGCTGTATCCCCTTTGGCTTGGGACCATGACTGGCTCTTGACCAGACCATCTCCTTTGGTTTGCATTTAGGCTTTATCCCCCCTCCCATTCACATCTGCTCTCGAGAGCTGTTTCTGATCCACAATTGCATTGCCCAGTTTGCCCTTCACCAGGGAAGTTCTGCAAAGCAATTGGGCCTCAGCTCTCTCCTCCTTTTTGCATTTTTAAAAGAATAAACAACAATCCTAGAATTGTTGGAATCCCTGGAAGCAAAGGGAAGGAGCAGCTAAACCAGCAGGAAGGACAGAGCCTCTCATTCCCACATTATTCTTTCTGCTTACGCGCTTCTCCTAGGGCTAACTTCTTGTTTTATTTACTTCTAAGCTATTTCTCCTTTTTTCATTCTGTGAGGAAGGAGACAAATTGCCTCAGCTTTCTGTATAATCCTGTCCCACTTTCTGCTGTAGCCAAAGCAATCTATGGACCTCACAAATCATTGAAAACACCAAAAAGGGGTGCTTTCTAATCACCTCTTTTTCACTGAAGAATATACATTAAGACCTCTAGCCTTAAGATGCAGGACCCTGTTGAGATCTGCATGCCTGGATGCCAGTCAATATTTTCCTTCTAAGTGCTTTCCCATAGTCTAATTTTAAGAGGAGAAGTGAATCCTGAAGTCATCCAGTCCAAGTAAACTTATGTAAATAGGAGTCAGAGTACCAAAGTCTGATTTTAGGAGACTGGTTACTGATTCTTCATGGTCCAGGCTACATCTGGCATAAGTGTCCCGTGAGCACCAGTGCCCCTGCTTCTTGTTACTTGGGAAAATGAAAAAGAATAACTATTAAGAAAAAAAATAAAAATTCTGAATATGAGAGAGACTGTTAGCCTTTTCTTTCTAATCAAGGAAAATAGAGAAAGATTGCTATAGCTTTTGCTAGATGATAAACCATTTTTGAAACAAGGACTCACCAGTTCTGTGGGAACCAGTATTACTGTAGTCTGTTTTGTTGCAGATCTGTACCAGATGTTGCTTTATTTCCCTGTAAGAGGTAAACACAATGATGCATTATTTAGGTAGGAAGTCCTATTCTCTAACTGAAGTATTTTGGAGGTGTTTATACTGTCTCTTTCCTAGAAAGTCTCACATGCAGTATTACAAGAGCACAGTTTCTTTCTCTTTCAAATCTATTGTTGCATCTCAAAACTGATAAAAAATTAATTATTCCTGAAATAGCTTTGCTCTGTCACACTCATTTTGTTGAAATCATTTTGTGAGTTGAAAAGGTATTTTCAAGAGGAAGGATTGAAAACAATCAAAGTGTTCCTGCACAAGCCGTGTTTTCCCATAAAGCTGTGCGGTTTTTTCCCTCTGAAAGTCAAAAAATATTTCATGGTGATTGTGCTTCTGAGGAACAAAGGCTTAGTTTTCCCTTGGAACTGGTATGACTTCTTAGCCCGGGGGCCATTTCCCAAGGACCATTGCATTCATCCCTTTGCTGGGGAAGTTTCCAGCTGAGTAGGAATTTACCTTGGCCTGAAAAAATGAAGGCTCAAGACAATAAAAGTGAGCCAGATGACACACTGGGTCCTTCAGACCCTCTTAGAAATACCTTCCCTGACTGCTGAGCCAGCTCTGGCAGCAGCAGAAGCACAGCATGTTTACAAACTCTGTGCAGGAAGAACAAATGATGCTCTTTGCAGAAACACAATTTCACCAGTGCTCTATAAATCCTGTGTACTGATGGAAACATCCAGTTGCAAATCAAGTAGAGTGAGAGGGATCTTGCTGCCTTCCCCCTTTTCTTCTCAACTGACCTGGACAAAATTCAGTTCTGAATCTTTGCAGTTTCAAAGGCTGTAGAGACAGGAGTCACATATTCTGGCAAAGGGCAGAGGAGGGGTGAAAGAGCATCTTCCTCTACATTTCTGCTATTGAAAGCTTTGAAATCAGGTGGGCAGGACAACCCCTTAGGAAATATTCCCTGGTGTTTAATCCTGTACTGATCCTCAGCTTACTGTTTAAGGACTCACTACAAAATATTCTCTCTTTATCTTTTTTGTTTTCCATTTCACCTCTATTACTTTCTGGGCATCATGTTGTTCACTGTCTTTCAGCCTGAATCTGCACCCAGTAACACTGCAAAGGACTTTTCCTAAGGTGTAATCAAACTGGAAGAAAGTACTATATTAAAACTTTTTTTTTCTTCATTCCTTTATACTGTCCAGTTTAGCAGATGATAGTCATCAGGTTCAGAGTCCATAATCCTGCCTAGGATACATGAAGGTGTATAGCTCAAATCATCACTGCCTGGAGTTAACAAGAAATGAGGAAAACCCCATTCCTTCTTGGATCGTCATAAGCTCACACCTGCATTGTTGTGTAGAAAAAATTAGTTTTGCTGACACAATGTCATAGCCAGTGAGGGGCTCAGAATACTGGCAGACAATGACACTGGTTCCTACTCATATCTACCCCAAGATACACACATGCTCCCAAACCTGCTATGAGTCCTTACTGCTTTTCACTCTTCCATGACTGACTTCAACCTTGTATTATTCTTCTAATATTATAATTAATCTGTCATGTGCCATCTGTGATCCGAAGTCCCAGGAAGTGCTTCAGAAGTAATTAGGTATCTTCATAAACACAGAGCATAGGGGACAGCCTATCTCCGGGTGTTAGCTGTGAACAGCACAAGGCCATAAACCAGGCCAATGAGCACTAACTGTGTCTTTTCTGACTTAAGCAGCAATCACTTAATTAAAGGCAGCTATCAAAGATCAGAGCAGAACTCTGTTATCAATGTGTTTGTAGTGCTATTGAAGTGAAAGATGTTACCTTTTCTTCTACCAGCAGTTTCCAGCCTGGGCTGCTCAATGCTTTTGTGTGTTGTTCTCAGGAGACCCGTGAGCAATGGATTCCCTTAGCCAATGCATGCACACTTGGCTGTTGTTTATTTACAGGTTCCCCAGAGAATACGCTTATCAAAATGAGTGCAGTCTAGGCAGCAGCTGCAAATGGCACCCAACATCACTTATCCACTGCAGCCTGAAATCAGAGCTGTGGCAGCAAGGAAAGGGCAATAAAATACCAAAACCTAGCCCTCTGAGAGTTGGAAATTATCTTTTCCTATCACAGTACTTAACTGAGGCCTTTCAGAAATTATCTTAAGAATGAGGAAAAGGCACAGTACAATGAAGTTGTGCTGCTGCATGTGGACAGACAGCTGACGGCATTTCAGTCTAGCACACCCACTCCCTGCTCTCAGGAGCAGTTTAAACACTTTCCTCATTAAGAGAAATGTTTTAAATATAGGACAGATCTTTATCCAGAGTTAGCTGACAATTCTCAACTATTTAACTCCTGTGCTGATTTCCATCAGCTCAGGATTTGGGCCTCTGTGTTCCCTCTCTTCCTCTAACTGGCTCTTTGCTTCCTTTCCTCTCCCACAGGTTTTTGCAGCAAAAGTGCTCAACTTTGTGCTCCCAAACCTATCACTGGGATCAATAGATCCAAATGCAATTTCCAGGAACAAGAAAGAGGTGAGAACCTTAAAGCCATTTTAAGTCACTACATAGTTGGTATCTTGTCTCAGTCCTGCCTTTTTTCTTTTAGAAACACACACGAATGTTTTGCTAAATCAGGAGGGCAAGATCTGTGCTGGTGTAGAAAGGTGACATACCTCTGAAGCCAGTGGAACTGACTGCTCACAGAAGACTGTGGGAAACCAGCTGTTCTGCTCTGGGGTGTGCCTTGCACCTGCAGCTGCTCTGGGTACCAGACATGACAGGGAGCTACAGGTGCAGTGGGAAGCGTGTAGGAGCCATGTCTTTGTCCCTGCTGCACCACCACCACTCATTACAGCAGCGAAACTCAACTCAGGTAGCAAACACACTGCCAAAGTCAACTTTTCCACCCCTACTCTTTGTGGTGAAATCATACAAAACCCTACAGTCCTGGAGATTTGTTTCCCTGCTTCCAAACCAGGATCACACTGTGCCAGATGTATTCAAGCAGAGGAAAGGAGCATGCTTGAACCAAAGGACTTGTTACAAGGTCTCCTGGATCACACTCTGACTCTGCTACAGCCTTTCCAAACAAATGATATATTCATGCTGCAGCCAAGAATAATGCTTTAAGGAGCTGCAATTGAAGCAGCTGTTACAACAACACAGCTCCAGACTCACAACTGTGAATGTGCATGGAACTGTGCCAGGGTTGAGTTTTTATTGTGCCACAATAACCTGGGACTCGTCTCCCATTCACACTCACTCCTGGTAATAACTGTGTCAGCCTGTTCATGCCATCACTGCAAAAACAGGTGTAATTGCAACTGCTGCAACACCACCTAATGAGGGTTTTTCCTTCTCACCACTGTGGGAGCAGTGAAAGGAGTCACAAACTATAAGTGAATGAAGGGGCTTAGGGTGGACCCAGAACTTGGTGCATTTCAGAAAGCACCATTTTTTCTCGAATTATAGAAAATGGTGCTCAAGAGTGTCTCAAGAGCTTAGCTGGTGCAAAGTGGTCACTTGTTCCTGTTCTACCATGTCAGCTTACATCTCACTGACAGATGCTGTAATTTTCCCTGCTGTTCTTGCAATGGTTCATACCTCAACTAGGAATTAATTAATTGCCTTTCTCTGGGGAGGCAGCTTGACCAGCATTAGGATTGAAGCTGAAAGGATCAGGTGCAAAGACGGTGCCAACATCTGTGTGAGTGCAGTGGATTTGGCCTCGACTTATCCTACATCTTTGGCTCACCTATTCAGAAAACTGGAAAGCAGAGAGTTTCCCAGAATAGCCTCAAGGCTCAGGGTTGTTTCTTGGCACTGCCAGAGGGGTTTTTGTTCCAGTGACTTTCAGTTCACTTATCCTTGAACAGAGCATAGGATTTCACTGTGTTGGAGGTGGAAAGATCCAAGGAGCTGAGGAAAAGGAGACAGGACTAGCGTGGAGTGAGATCATGCACATCCGCTGGTGCACCATGTGACATATGCTTGAAAGTACCATATGAGGCTGCACAAAATGTATGCTTGGGAAGGAGGCTGACTCCAATCTAGCTGTAGAAACCTGTTCTTAATTACATTCAGCTGCCATAACTTGTTGCATATAATTCAGAGAAAAGGTTTAAATTAGACAATCTATTCATTAAAATGACACAGAGGAAAGTTTTCACATCTACATTTATATTTAGGTGATGAAAGCAATCAGTGCTCTCGAGGAGGAGAGGAATTGGAGAGCTTTATTCCCTACCTGAAGAGTGAGGGTGTCTGTGATGTATGGGTCTTTGCCTGCTTCTGCACTTACTTGTTATGTGACACCTGAACTCAGCTGCAGCTGCATTTAAAGAATGTTTTAAATTTAAAGCATTTAAGGATGTATTAAATACACCTCCAAGACTGGAGGATCCTCTGCTGGAAGATGGTACTGCTGCACTTGATAGCTTTGTAGCAGAAAAATGATGATGCAGGGACATCCTGAATAATAATAATATGTTTAAGAAAGTGTTAGAGAGCTCCTGAAATTGGCACACAGTCTTGACTGAGCACTTCCGTGTTGTGGTGATGTTAGGAATCACCACAGCAACCACTGGACATACTTTATAATAAATGCTGTTGTGTTGTCTTTCTAACCACATATTTGCTTCTGCTTTGTCTGCTCTGTGATGCTTCAAGTCTCTAAGGCTTCCTTGGAGCATTGTTTTTCCTCTGCCCTTTCTGTGGAGCAAGGGAGAGCCTTTTGCAGTGGATAACAGTGTAGGTCTGCTTCATCAGAGCCTGCCTATAATGGAGAAATCTTCCAAATGAGACACCCTGTGCTGCCTTCTCGCCTATACGTGAGCACACAGCTGACATAGCAGCTGTGGGTAGTGATGTAAAGCACTTTCCTGACCCCCTTCAAGCACCATGATTTGAGGCTCCAGGCATTTACTGAAGACAAGACAGCATTTCGGTCCTCTGACTGCCTCTAAGCACATTCCACCCTCCTTTTGGATTCAAGACACTCAGATTTAAAGCACACAATGTACTGGAAACATCCATTATTTATATGTTACACATACTCTCCTGCCAGACCAGCTTTCTATTCACTAGAAATATTTTTGGGACAATATCCAAGAATTTCCTAATGAGTTTGTGTTCCCAGAAAGCTGTCTTCAAGGTGTGGGGACTAAAACACAGAATGATATAGAGATATTTGTTTGACATTTGCTGTATCAAACACAAGAGAGAAAAAAGAAAACAAGCATCAACCTTAAAAACCAGTCCTGTTATTCCAAGACGGAACGACATCACAGTGGCAGGAACCTCTTTACCCCACTAGTCTTTCTTAGCTGCTGTTGACTCAGTGGAATGGTCCCCCTGACTTGAGCCTTGTTCGTGCCAAGTCCACATAGGATGAGGCTGCAAGAGGAGATGCAGACCTCTAAACAGGTCAGTGCGATGCAGCAACCCAATGGTTGCTTCTGTCTTAGAATTACATAAAGATAAAAGGAGCTGTTTTGAGAGACCCTGGGGAGCCTTTGCCTGACAGTGTCAAGGAGGAGTCACAGGCTCTCCTGGGATCAGTCAGCTTCTGTTCTTGCCCCATGTCTCAGAGCTTGGACAGCAATAGCAGTTTTGGGTTTGCAGAGTTTGCAGATTGTAGCCTGCAAAGTTTAAAGCCCATTCCCTGTCTTTCCTCCTTCCCCAGAGAGCTGCTGCCTGGCACTCACCCCATGCACTGAGCTTTAACTCTGACAACGATTCTTGTTCATTGACTAGGACCAGGATACTGCCCCTGTAGTCCTGATCATTTTGGGTTGGGACTGGGTTTGGTCTTTTTTTTTTTCCCTCCTGCCATCATCTACACAAAAATATTAGTTGGCTACTCAGTAGCTAAAACATCCCCTTTCTTTCAGACAACAAGAGAAAGAAAGAAACACTTTAGGTAATTTCATTCTTCTAGTATTTATGGGGCTGGGGAGGAGGCCAGCTCACATGAATTCATCAACACTGTTTTACTTCATGGGAAGGGATCTTCTGTCAATCAATCCACTTACCCCTCCTGAATCTGCCCTGCAAAATTTCTTATTTACTGCATTCAATTAAAAAAAAAATCACAAAAAACCCCAAAAAGAACAAAACCACAAACCCACCAAACTAAAAAATAATAAAACCCACCCATCTCAAAACTGTGTTGCTTTAGCACAACACTGTGACATAGGTCCAGATTAGGCTGACGCCAGTTGCTAAGTAGCCAATGCAACACAGTGGTTTTGCTCAAAAAGCTAATGAAAAGTCAGCATGTTTGGCTGAGCATGTCAGGGTAGACTTAGCTGCCAAGAGGAGAGTGAGCTGCACCCCATCAGGTCCTTGGTGTGCTGAAAGTCAAAGCTGAACATTTTCCATGAACACATTCACAAGGGAACAATTTCTTGTAAATACAGGTGGCTTCTTGCCCTGTTTGGAGGATTTTGGAGAGCAGTGAAGGTACAGCTGAACAGTGTAGGGGATGAAAGATGCAGATGGAGGTTCCTGCACTAACAAGCTGGTAGGACACTGGGATGGTCCATGCAGAGCTGAAAGGACTGTGAGCTGTTCAGTCTCTTCTTCCCAGGGCCATTAGCAGGAAAAGGGGATGTTTACAATGTCTTAATGTCTTAACCACAGTCTCATCTTTGCAGTTGCCTCTTACAAGCAGTTTTCCAGACCCTCACACTTCTTTGAAAGGGAGATACCATGTGTAATATCCTAATATGATGAGCTGTGATGATTATCTTTGTCTCCCTGCCAAAAATTACCCCTCACTTCAGAGTAGCCATAATTTTGCACAGAGACCAAAATACAACAATGGCCTTAATTAAATCCTAGAAACATCCACCACTTCCAAGGATCCCTAAGTGAGTTCTATGACAACTTGAATTTTTTCAGTCCAACTCCAACACAAAGTGGAGTGGCTGTACAGCTGTCCCTCCCTGGACCACCCTCAATACTGTGGGCTAGGTCTGAATGGTGTCAGTCACTAACAGTCCCAAATTTCCCCCCACATCTTTCTCTTGCTGCACATAGGGATAGGAACTGTGGATTCAAGCAGTGGGAGATGGTGGGGACTGGAAGTAACAAAGTGATGGGGAAAGACTTGTGAGCACCAGAGTGCCTCACTGCCACCTCCATTTCCAGTGCTTTGTGCTCCAACACATTTAAGATGACAACAGCGGAAACTGGCTTCAAACCCTCTGACAAATGAATGCATCCAGATGGGAAACCCCCACCATGTACTGTTCTGCTACCCTGAGAATCTCATCTCACGACGAATTGGAGATAGATTCCACCCCAAAACCTTTCTGTCCGTACTGTCCTACAGTGCCTGCCTATGGCTGCATGTCCTTGGGTGGCCTGTTGGGTCACCTCCTACCCATGGTCCCCTCAAGGCAGGCACAGGCAGAAGCAAAAAAACCTCAAGTTAATGCCTTCAAGGTAGAATTCAAATAGACTCCACTGCCTGTGAGGAGAGGAGGAGACTGTTTTCAGCTAGCCTATAAATAACCATCATGTCTATAAACATCTGCCAGGGTTGGGAGAAACTGGAGGCTG
Source organism: Brachypodius melanocephalos (assembly GCA_013398615.1). Taxonomy (NCBI): domain Eukaryota; kingdom Metazoa; phylum Chordata; class Aves; order Passeriformes; family Pycnonotidae; genus Brachypodius; species Brachypodius melanocephalos. The sequence continues at coordinate 596,167 of VZSR01001459.1, forward strand.
TGCCAGAGACCAGCCCATAATCAAAGCATTCTGGCAAATATTGCGATAGTGGGGTCTGCGTGGGCCGTCTCCACATACAGTATACAAATATTTACTGTAGATTTGCCTGCTGCAATAACTACTCCTTCCTAGCAACTTTCTACACCAGCTCTTGAGCATTTTTATCGCCTCACAATCTGGCTGAGCAAGTTGTTGACTACTTTTTTTTGCCTACCACCTAATACCATCATCATTTGCTGCCTTATCTGTCACGCTTTGCAGCCAGAGATGACCACTTGGCTCTGCAGTCACCTCTGTCATTTTATGTTGGTCTTTGTCCAATTGGTTGTTTCCCTGCAGGAGCTCCTTTCAAAGAGCTCTGGCTTGAATATTTTCTAGTGGTGTAAGAGAGAAACATGTAGCAAAGAGCATGTCAAGTTGTGTGAGCAGTGCTGGTAAGCCACACTACCTCGACTTCGACTCTCATGGCTGGATGTCCTGAGAGAGTAGGGAATGACTGTGCAAACCAAGGGAAGACTCTTCACTGCCAGGCTGATCTGCTTTTTCTCATATGCATGAAATATTGTTAATCTTAAATTACGTCTTTCTCCTTGCCAGATGGAGTCTTACACATCTGATCCCTTGGTCTACCACGGTGGCATGAAGGTCTCCTTCGTCATCCAACTGATGAATGCCATTGCCAGAATTGAGCGAGCCCTGCCCAAGCTGACCTTGCCCATCCTGGTGCTACATGGCTCTTCTGACAAGCTCTGCGATATCAGGGGTTCTTATTTGCTGATGGACACAGTGCAGAGTCGGGACAAAACACTCAAGGTCATCTTGCTTTCTTGATTGTTAGGAGATTATGCTGTCAGTGTTGGCTTAAGCATGAGTGACTGTGAGGAGTAGGGAGCCTGCTGACCTCCATAGAGCTGGAGGCAAAGAAATGGATTGGTGAGGTTGGGCAGGTGACAGCCCCTTTCATCAGGAGGTAGCCCAAGCTCAGCCCTCCCTGGGCTCAATGTGGTGGCCTTTCACCAGCTACAGCCAGGATGAGGGCAGGGGATGGTGGGTGATCTCCAGGCCTGCCCCAGTGCTGGCTGTGTGTCTAGAGGGTGTCTTGCACATGAAGCAGCTTGGTGTAGAATTTGAGCAAGGCTCATAAGCAGGTAAAATGTTGACCCAAAAAGCTCTTCTGAACAATTGTGCAAGCACCAGCCTTACCTCATGTCCCAGCCTGTAAAAGTGCAGGAAGGTCTTTCCAAAATGCTGGACAACAAAAGCCACTTCACATCTGCTCATTTCAAGAGAACCAGATCTGATTAACCAATTGTTAGCACATGAATAAACCTGAAAGAGAGACTGGGAGACCAAGGGAAAGCTTTTGTCATTGGAAAAATAAGTCTGAGCATAAAGGGAGTAAAATTGCACAAGGCATGATGGAAACATCCCCCATTGGCCTTTACATTCCAAGGGCATGATAAGTATTTCCTCCTCTTTAGTGGGATAAGAAGCAAGAAATGTATGGGGCTGGGACATGCATTATGTTCCTAAAGGGCAGCAGGGTGCTCTGGTACCCACAGATGTCAGGCAGCAATGCCAACACCTTCCTCCTTGTTGAGGGCTAGCACCACCAGTGGCATCTCCTTGATTTCATAACCTGCTACATCTCAGAAAAAAACTGACAAGTTGTGGGCAGGATGTGTTGGACCTGTGGGTGTTGATGAGAGGGGACTGAAGGCTGTTTTGTTCGTGCAGATTTATTTTTTCTGTGCTAATCTCTACTTCTCCCTGGTTGCAGGTGTATGAGGAAGCCTATCATGCCCTCCACAAAGAGCTGCCTGAGGTCTCTACCTCTGTCTTCACAGAAATACTGACATGGATTGGCCAGAAGGTCTCAGCAGCTGGGGAAACCAGCAATACTTAAGAGCAATTGCATTTGCAGCTCTTACTGGGGTTTTTCTGGGAATAGATGTTTTTCTTACTAGAAATCTCTTGGGAAAAGAGTAAACATGGAGGGATGCTTGGTATATTTCATCACACACAGCATAAGGGAAGACGTGGGGAGAGGCTCAGGGTAGGGCATTATTTGCTGATATAAATGGCCACTGCCCTAATCTGGAGAAGAATTGATAACTGTGGGATGCCTCTCACCCACCAAACTTTCTCCACGCCTTCCCCTTCTCTGCTTTTGCTGTGGTGACTAGAGTGTGTTTATACTGCAATAATTATTGGTATGTAAAAGAAATCGGTATCTTCCACTTTGTGGTTTTGATGCCAGGTGTGTTCCTTGTCCCTACATCCAGTACCTTAAGAACCCTGGTCCTTGAGAGGAGAGCATTAACAAAGGTGTTGGTGATGAGGAGAGATCGAAGGTGGAGTTGGCAGCTCCCTGAAGGTGAAAGCCTGATTTTCAAGATCAGACCCCTTTGGATACTACCTTTTAAAGTAGACCAGGCCAGGGGAGAGCATAGAGATGCCTCCCCCACTTGCCTACATGTCCTCTGTGAGTTTGCACTTGGGGAAAATGCATTGAACAGTGCTTTGATTTTCATCATCTAAGCAGGATCCCAGAGGGAAGAGCAGGAATGTGGAACCAAACCCACTTAGCACATTCAATTCCCATGCTTTTCCTCACATCAAACCCCATCTCCTCTGCAAGATGAACTATTGTGTAAATATTCTTAGGGACAGGGTTTTTTCCTTCCTTCCTTTTTTTTTTTTGTTTCTCTCACCTTTTTTTTTCTTTTTTTTTGGAATTAATCACTTGTGCTACTGAAACTGAAAAAGCAAAGTTATAAGAGAATATAGTAATATAATATATAATATATATAGAGGTGGCTGGAAGCTGGGAAAGAAATGGGAGGGGAGTAAGGAAGGAGTTAATCATTCCTTCTCTTGGCAAGGAACAATGTTGTCCTACCAGGATCCGGTCCTCTCACCATAACTTTACAGTCATAATCTGTTGTTTTTCTTCATCAGTTGGAAAATGTCCTGAAAATAATGCTAGAGAGAAGCACAGAGCATCTGGTGGGTGGGGAGTAGCAGTGGGTGTCCTCATGGTCCACTGGTTTAGCAGGAGACCCAGAGCCTGAGCAGAGATCCTGTCCAAGCCCATCCCAGTCTCCTCCTAATCAGCACTGGGGTAGATCACTGAGGGGCTGAGCTCAGCCCTTTAGGACATGTGGAGAGCTGAAGGCAGAATGTAGAGTGTGATCATCCATCCAACCTCTACCTTGTCGTACCATGGCATCCACAGACCCTGCCGTACAAGCTGCTGTGGAGGAGCCTGTGGACGGGGCCTGTGGTGCAGGTAAGCCAAATTCTAGAGCTGCCTGAGTCTCTGCTAGCAGCAGGGAGAGGGGAAAGAGTTTAGACCCTAGATGAGAGCAGAGACATTGTACTGACACAGTAAAAGCTGCATAGTGATGACAAGCATGGCTGTGCAGACCAATTTATTCAGTGTGATGGGCATGAATATGCTTCTTGGCACTATCCAAAGGGAAGAGGTTTAACCTGCACCTCTCCCTCTGGTTTTGCAAGAAGAGAATGCAAATGTTGCACTATGAGAGAATGGGGCATCTTCCCCAGTGACAAACCAGCCTTCACTGCCTTCCTTCTTGCAGCAGCAAGAAGCATCTGTGTCTTGAGCTGCTGTCCCCAGGGCTAGATCCCTCCTTTGACAGTCAGGGGGGTCACCCACCTCTTCTCCCTTTGGAAGCAGTTCTAGCAAGGTTCAGGAAAGGGATCTCTGTGCAATAAAAGTCAGAATCAGGGCTCAGTCCCATTCAGTCCCAGCAGCATGAATGGATGAGAGATGTGTGGATGCAGATTGTGTCCTTGTAGTTGCCTTAAGGGGCCCAAGTCAGGGAAGCTCTTTTATACAGGTTGATCCAGGCACTTTGGCTTTTTTTTTCCTTGCTTCTAAAGAGAGGAATGAGCTGTAGTTCTCCCAGCAACGCCAGTTTTTTATTGAAATGTTATTCCAGTGCAATCAGCTCTTCTCAGCAACCCCTGCTAAACCTCTGATGACAACTTACTCTGGGAAGGAGCAATGAGAAGGTCACCTGCTTTCCATCTTCCAGCAGCCTATCTTGGGGCAACTTCTGTTGCCTGAGCAAGCTCCCTCCTGGCCAGATGCTGCTAGAGAAAGACAGCAAGAAAAAACAGAAAAAGCAGAAAAACACGACGGCAGTGATAAATCTCACCTGCTTCTTCAGCTGGAAGGGGAAACAAGTGGGTATGATCCAGAGGTGACAGACGTTGCGGGGGTAGTAGCAAGATGATGACTTAAGGATAGGATTTTTGAAAGCACTTTTCTTGAGGAAGTCAGGAGGAGTAAATCAATGACCACATTCTTTACATCCCTTCCAAAGTGACAAGCACTTTGCAGGAGGGGAGAGGGAAGTGACCCTTCAGCAGAAAGGTCAGAGCCCCTCCACTCCCCCCAACTTGGCAGAGGAAAGTCCCTTGTCAGTGCCTTTGCTAAAATGTGTCCTTTCACCCAAGAAATATCTTCAGCTGAACAGAAATAGAGGGAAACAAATTACATTATCTGGGGAAGACTTGTCCTTCTGTCTATAGCTAAGCTCTTGGCAGTGGCACTTGGCCTGGGGAAGGCTGTGTTTGAGAAAAAGTTTACCAAACAAAACCTACACAGAACAACAACAGCAAAAAAGCCAAATGACCCCAGAGCCATGGCACAGCAGCAGATATTGTCACCCTCAGCCAGTTTTCTGGAGAGTTACCTTCTGAGTCAATTAACACAGGGAAACCTATCCAAAAGAAGCTGGGCACTGCCTGTGCTGACCCCACAGACCCTTGGGCTGGCTGCTGAGCAGAGAGAGGCCACAGCTCCTTGGCAGGTGGGGAAATGAGTGCAGAGGGAAGGAGTCAGGAACAAATCAGCCTGGGCCAGGTGAGACACTGATGTGCACGTTTCAGCTCTCTCTGCTGTTGCTGATCCCTTTCCCTGCCTGTAAGCTCCTTTATACTGACCCAGTTAGGTTTCACCAAGCCCCAGAGGAATTCTTCCTTGGCTGACCAGATTAGCAATGAGCAGAGCAGCTGCTGAGGGAAATGTAATTACACTCTTATTTCCAACTGGCAGGTACCACTTGCAGGGAGCACAGCCAGCCTTACGAATGTTGCTGTACAGAGCCGCACGAGAATCTGGTCTGCCTTGGAGAACAGGTGGCACTTGTGACTGAGCAATAGCAACGTGTAACTACTGTATATATCACCACCTGTAGCACTGAGAGGCCATTTCCCACTGCCTAACCCATCATGTTTTCTATTTAGCCTATCCTTTTTATATCACTCACCTTAGCACACTGCCAGCACAAATCCATTGGGATCGCATTTCCTTTTACAAGTTATTCCTGAGGTTGTCTCTCTTGTTCTGTTGTGTTCCAGTTCAATGAAATACATTATATATATATATACACATATAAAACATATATACATCCACAGGTATTTTCAGTGGAAAAACCATATACAAGTTTAGGATTCTTAAAGGAATACAATGTATATTGCAACTAATAATAAAGTTATGTTTTCTGAACAGAGCGTGTCTGAGGGTGTAATTGGTGACCATTCCAAAGTGCTTCCCACACCCCAGATTAAACAACAGTGTGGAGCTGGTGGAGGATACGCAGTAACAGGCAAACTCAGCCTGCTTCAACACCTGGTTCCCATGCTTTTAGAAGCCTATTAAAACATGATGTTGGTCCTAAAGGAACTAAACCCAATTCCAACAGGAAGCATCTGCACCATGGCCAGGAGCAACTGTTGATTAAATCCTATATTTTGTCCCCAGCTGTGACTGTGGATCAGGGTGGGGAGTGGCTTTGATGCTTTTAGCTCCCAGGCAGTGCCCAGACGCTATAAGAGCTCCTGGTCCATCCAGAACTAGAGTTGGTGCTGTCAGAGTTCCTCACACTGCAGAAATGTCCCCCATGCCCAGAGAGTGGAGCTGGGCCAAAGAGCAGCCACAAGGTCCTTTCCTGCTCTTCTCTCCATGCACACTTCAGGACAAGTTACTTGTTTGTAGGGGCTCCCCGTCCACTCACACTTGTCAGCACGTGACAACTGCTTCAGCAGGGGATAGACTGGACAGGATGCTCTTGTCCCAGCCCTCTGGCCAGAGTCATTAGCAGCAGCAGACCCAACCTGCAACCTTCATCAACTCATTTCATCTTCCTTATGCCTCAAGCCACTAAATCAAGAGAATAATATTTTCCTTCTGCAGCCCTGTGCAGGCTCTGTGTCTGATCACACCTCAGCTCAGGTCAGAAGCTCTGGCTAAGGGCTTTGATGCCTATCAACACAGACAACAGAGCTGGGGTTTTTCACCAAGCCAGCAGGCACACCATACTAGTAAGGAACATCATTAATAACATTTGCTTTAGTTCTTGCAAGTCCACAGCTCGCTCTTCTGATACTTTATTAAGCTCATCACAGTTTTGAGGGTCACTGGAGGGTGCACACCATGGTGCTGGGACAGGGATTGAGCACAGGAGGGAAGGGACAATCCTTCACAAGGCTGGAAGCAGCATCAGCACAAAGGAGCTCTTTTGGAGATGAACTTCTCCCAGTGTCACCACCTGATGGCTGGCAAGCTGTCACAGCCACAGGTGGACTTCCTGTTTTCAGCCTGTGCTCCTACTCTGATTCTGCAAGTCTGCAGGAACCAGATTTGCCTTTTCCTCTTTCCCTCAGCCTGTACTCAGTCTTGTGTTATCCAAGGCTGGCTCTGGGGGTAGCTACAAGGTAGGGATCAGCCAGAGAATGGAGCCAGAGCAGTGTCAGGGTTGAGGGGGAGAGCTCCTTAGCAGTGCTTTCCAGTCACCCTGGCAAGGACAGACAGCCTACATCACCATTGGGACATAAGAGGAGAGGTGTGACAGTCACAGTGCAGCAGGGACCATCCTTCTGTCAGACTTCTGGCACCACAGAGCCCAATACCCAGGCCAGGCTCAGGCATTGAGAGCAGGCAAAGGCTGCAGCTCCAGTGAGTGGTGAAGAATTTTAATTCAGATCTGCTCAGTACATAACCCACAATGCTTCACTTCCATTTGCTGCTGGTTAAGCATCAGAGGAGGGAGAAGTGGGGCTGCAATGCACTGCGGAGCTGCTGCTAGGGGTGAGCAGGGACTTGCACCTCTCTACCTGCCACTGTTCCTGCCCAGCTTCAGGTAGAATTTCATCACAGGAAAAGGGAGATGGAGCTGAAGGGTTGTGCAGGTGCTACCACACCACCAGAGACCACCACTGCCACAGAACATTCTGCAGCCTGACCACCTGACCACCTGCCAACACCGCTCCTGCTCACCCAGCCTTCTCAGACGTGGGGAGGGTTGATCAGTCATTTGCTCTTCTCTGCACAAATGAGCACAAGTCTCCTTTTCACACAGGAACACTCATGCTCTCCCAGCTTATCTGTCTGGGATGCTCTCTTTCTCCCTCTGATGGGAAAGCTGCTGATGTAGAGCCACCACTCACCTTCCTGCTGTTCTCCAAACAGCTGCCTTATTAAGCAAAACTGGCACGACCATGAACAAACAGTGCAGAACCCACATCTCCCAATAGGCATAAGCCAAGCAACCAGCCTTCCCATAGCCACCACTCCTCGGAGGGAGTGACACAGTATTAATTTCCCTTCTCTCTGGAGGAAACTCTTCAGTGTATGGAAACATTCCAGGAATTCAGATGAAAAACAATTCCTGAGAGATCAATTAAGAGTTTGGGTAGATTGCATGATATGTGCTGTCCAAAGGAAACTTGGCAAAGAAAGCTACTTGGCCTGGGTGGGGAGCTGATGGGAGGGCAAGATGTCAAGCATGGAGAACATTTGTCTTCTAAGAAAACACAGAGATAAGAATGGCAGAGGGAAAGGAATGGCAGCCCAGGGACAAAGGACAAGTGGTACCTTAGGAAGGTTCATGACCAAAGGCAAGCAAACCCCTGCCAGAGCACAGTAAACTCTGGCATGAGACAGAGCCCCAGGAAAAACTGGGCTTTCCAGCCCTCCCAAAGTCAGCAGCCTTTGTGTCAGCATCTTGTCTTCATTTATGTAAAAAAACATGCAATGGCAACACCAGCAAAACTCTCTGCAGGATGACATGGTGAACCCTGGAGCAGATTTTTTTAGCAAACAAACAACTCAGGTTCCCCATACAGAGGAAAACAAAAAAATCAGCTTTTCCCTCTGGCTGGACTGCAGGGTCAGCTTCGTGCTGAAACAATAGCAGTGAGCCATCCTCTCTGTGGGCTGTACAGGGCAGCCCTTGTCTTTGTCACATCAAAAGCTCCCAGGATTCACCCCGTGTACTTTTAACACCAAGTCCTCTCTGCCCATGCTGAGCTTATATACATCCCATGCTGAGGCTGGTCTGTACCAAAACCCAGCCCTGAGGCACTTGTGTGACTGGCAAGTCCTGGATCCCCAGCAAAGGCTGGACTACACACACAAGCCTGATGTGCCTCCTCGATGCAGTACCACGAGCATTGTGGTCAGCAGAGCAAGAAGTGCTGGCTCCTTGTGCGCTTTCAGGCTGGGAAGACTGATGTTTAATTGCACGCCTGATTGGAAAAGGTCACAAAATCAGGAAACAAGAAATACCATCTCCCCTGCCCCCAGCAAGAGAAGGAGCACTCACGCCAGGAGCAGCATAGCCAGAGCCAGCACCTTGAACAGCTTTGAAGATGCTGTGCCTGCTTGGCACCCAGACCAGAGAAGCAGCACAGCAGAAAACAACTCACAGGAAGCACATTAAGATTTTCAAAAAGAGCCTTTGGAAAAGGGAAGGAGATTGAACTTGCCACCAGCAAACTTCTTTTGAAACTCCTGGATAATTTTTAGTTTTAGATCCATGGAGAAAGGGGATGAAAGGAGCTCTAGAGAGCAGATCGCTGGCTCCTGTCACAGAAACAAGCTTAATAAAATTAATAGAAATATTGGTAGTTCTGCTATGCTGTGCCAAGAATGTGTTAGAATAAATTCTCCTGAGTAGATGGGAGAGACACAATGTCAACTTAGCCTTGATATGAAAGATCAGCCTTCATCTCCTAAAGCACATCCCAAGGAGTAGCAACTAACACACCAACTTGCCTTCCCTCAGAGCAGGTCTATGCACAGCCTGCCTCACATAGTCCATCACTGCCACAGTCTTGTACAAATACTGGGATTATCTTGGCTCACAAAGAAGTTATAAAAGAGTAAAGAGGGAGGCATTTTTCCTTACTGGAGTTTTAATGACATCACAGTGCAACACAGACCAGCTTGGTTTCCTTCATGGGAAAGCTACATGAAGTTATTTTGGACCAAATCTACCCTTCCCTGAGCCCAGGAACAGAAGCATCTGGCCACACCCCAGCACTCCCTTCACCTCCTTTTCCTAACCCAACATACCAAAGCAACAGCCTTGCCTTCTGCCATACCAGCAAACAGAGCAGGCAGACTGCTACTGTCATGAGTGAGCAAATCTCACTTTCTAACCCTGCTCTTTCCTCTTGAGCTTGCTCTGCTGGTAACAGGAGGAGGGAGAGGAAAGTTCCCACACTCATTTTCAGAGCTTATTTTGAGAACTGGCATCCAGGCCCTTGGGACTAGAGCTAGCTGTTTGCATGGTACTGATTCTCTTCCAAGGTTTTCTTTAATGTCCTTCAAAGCTTGCCCTGCACTTTTATACTTACAAAGTTAACAACCACAAAAAGCAAAGGGCATGTGCATGCTTGTCCCCTTTTCCCCAGATGCTGATCACATACAAGCTTGAAGTTAATAGCTTGACTTTGGCTTAAAGATCACCATGTCCATAGCTGAACCCAAATTTGGCTGCTGTTCCCTAACTAACTGCCTCTGCAGCCCTTGCCTTGGTTATTGCCAATAACCCACCCCCAATTTCCAACCTAAAACCCTTGAAACCATTTGCAGCCTAAAAAACAGTTCTCTGTTCTTCTACCTCAGCCCTTCCTCAAGGCAGGCAGCAATGCCAGCAGAGCCAGCACCTTTGTTCAAAACAGGCCCCAACTATAATAAATGGTTTGCTGATATGGCCTCTCAATAAATTTGTTTTGTCAAATCTATCTTAGCTTAGAAGGTAAAACAAAAACCTGCTCCTCAGTACACCCATCCCCTTTGAGCAGAGAACCAAGCCAAGCCATGGTTTCCCATCGTCAGCTCTAGCTGGGATCACTCATACCTGGGATCTGAGCACAGACACATTCCAGCTCCCAGACCTGTGATGGGCTTTGCCAGGCTGCCCACAGCAAGAGAGGAAAACAGTGTCACACTGAGCAGACAAGTCTGTCAATGCACACCAACTGTGAACTGCTACATGGGAAGTGCCATCTCCAGTCTGACCATGACTGTACAACATGAACAGCTCAAGCCTCTTGCAGAAGCTCATCCTTTGCTCTCACAGCCCAATGCTGCTCCTTTTGTGCACTGTTCATTGAGTCCCAAAAACCTGATTAAGTCCTGAACTTTTCCAAACCCTCCCTTCAACAGCGTTAGTCATTCAGATGTTATTAGTATCTTCTCTCTGAAAATTGGACGTTCCTACACACCGCAATAAGGACAAGATGGATGCTCATTCGCTGAATGCCAGTCATGCTCTGAAGTCAGCAGAGAGACTGACTGTGTCAGGGCTGCACAGACACCTCAGCTATTGCCTTTACCCGAAATATTGTAGCCAGAGAGGAAAAGAAGCTGGAGCAGTGCATGGCCAGTAAGCTTCTAGGACTGTCCAGACACTTCAGCAGTCATGATTTTGGAGAAAACACAGGCTTCCGACTCCAGGAGCACACTGAGCAAGTCAGAGTAATTAAGCACAAAGGCTGAAAAATCTCCACCCTTGGATATAATGGACAGTCATCAATGAGAGGGGGACAAGACAAGAAGAAAAGGAAAGACAATTTACCTGTAAGCAACCATCCACAGCAATTTTGCAGGACAAACATCATCTCCCTGACAAACAAACATGGCAGTGGCCAAGCCTGTGCCGTGGTGCTGTTAAAGAAAGGGAATAATCCTTGGAGAAAGGAAACCGTAAAAATTATTTAGTGCTTTACTCACCTGTTCTATCAGGACTGTACACATGCTTGGAAGCCACACATTGCAGAGCCAGTCCTTGGCCTGGATAAGGGAAAATGAAGGAGTCCACAGAGCTCTTTCGAAACTAAAGCTATGCTGATGTTGTCAGCCAGTAACAGAGAGACCACAGCCACAACGCATATAGTGAAATAGACTATTTTATTGCTGCACACATGCGTATACATTTCTTCTTAAATATAATGTTGCTCTAGTAAATTTTACAATCTTCTTGATTGACATACTAGCAAGTGGCTAGTAGTAAATAAAAAAGACAGAAGCAACAAAACACAGAAAGGACACTGCAACAGAAGAAAAATCAGAAGGTTTTTATTTTGTGATAAAATTATTTGCAGCAAGAATAAAGTGAATTCAAATCTAAGTTTTGTCCTGGCTCATCTTAATTAGAGAGCTTGCCCGCATGCTGACCATCTGCTTATGCATGCTTTTGGGTAGCCCTATTTTGCCAGAAGGCATGGCGGGGAGTTAAAGGATAGCAAGTAATTGGACAATCTGACAGGCTCACAGATGTGACCTCTAAGTGCACACAGACAGATGAGGCATTGGCTTGGAAGCCCATGTGGACTTGCACTGCTGGGGAGGCAGATCAAAAGGCTATGCTGACCTTTTCTCCCACATGTACAACTGCAGCCTCACTTGCTCCACACTTAAGGATGCAGGAATGGAATTATTCAAGAGCAGCCATATGGAAAATGCTTCCCAGCCCTGCTGCTCCTCCTCTGCCTTCCTCCTTCTTTGCCCACTGCCAGTATCCATTTCCTTCAGCAGCTGAGGCATCTGCAGAGAAAAGCATTAGCACATTCCTTGATAATCCTGCTTCTATATCTCACTCAGTACAAGCAGAAGGCAAAGGCCATGTCCTGGACTATGGTGGCTCTGTGCAAGCCTCGTGGGCTGTCACAACCACTGCTGTGGAAAGCCAACTGCTAAGATGTCAGAAGCAGAACTTCTGCTGAAGGAGAAGAGATGTGATAAACTAAACATCCTGCTTATGTTCAGTGTTATCTTCAGCCATATACCAAGGAGAAACATAGGGGAACTGAACCAGCTGAGTTAAGCTGCTGGTTTCTGTAGCAGATTTTCATAAGCCTGACACTCCACTCAGCAAGAAAGCAAGCAGTTCTCCTTTCACCCTTCTTTCTCCAAAATATATGAGACTTCATATTAAAGCTTCCTTGATAGCCCTTCACCCTCCCCAAGTTCATGGAAATAGGTCATCAGTTCATCAGTCATGTTGGGCTCTTTGGTGCTCCTGTCAAAGACACACCAAGCTTAGAGGTAGACATGGAGGTACATTCCACAAATCACAGAAGAAATGCACAGCTTCTCCCCATGTCACTGTCCCAAACAGAAGCACACTCCTGCTGCTTCCTGCTTCCAGGAAGCAACAAACTCTTGTGAAGGGACACATCCTCCACCCTAACCCTAATATGACTGCAGACAACAAACCACAACTCCTTGCACTTCTTCACAAGGGTTTTCAAACAGAATTTAAGCACATGCTGCTTGAATAGTCCTGTCACCATCATTCCCTGCCCCAGAGACTTGATCTGCAAGAGACACCACTTAAACGCAGATGACAAAGAGCACAAGCATCTGCGGTTCAATTATATCAATGAACCTCATCCCTGCTCCCCCCACCCAGCTCCATCCCCAGCTTCTGTTAAGTGCAACTCAATCCTGACATGATTTTGCCAAAGTCTGGCTTTTCATAAGCACAGTGGCCGAAGCCCAGAGCCTCCTCCTCACAACTGAGTGCAGCCTGCTTAGTGCAGGTGGTGTCCAGAGCCTGCCCATGTACCTGCCAACAGCTTCAGTGCAGGAGAGGTACAGGCAGTGAGGCTGCAGGTGTCACTTGCTGTGTGGTATCAGTCTCTCACCTGGTGAGATCAGCAAAGAAGAAAAACCCATCCTCCCAATATATCCACACCTGAAGCAAGTCCCTGTCAAATCCCAGATCTCCAAACCCCTTAGCCATGAGAGGCACCACCATCACTAGAGAAAACAACACTCTGAAGCTGCAGGAGATCCTTGCCCAGTTCCCACATCACATAGTAAAAGCACATCTGGCACAGTATATTTCAAACTCTTGCCTTAGGGAAGTGACCAAAATGATTGTAAAAGGTGGTCATGGCAGCCCAGTGTTTGTGCAGGATCATGATGTGCTTCACTCAATGCCTCTTCTTCCTCCCAGAGCACAGCATGGGAAAGTATACCCAGCCTGCAGCCTGGAGACCCGAGTCTCTCCCAACACACAATTCCAGAGATGGACAGCTCCAAGGGCAGCCTATCTGGCAAGGCAAGCTTTATGCAGGCTTATCACCTGCTGATTAGTTCCAAGGAGAAGGAACATCATTACTCTCATTAAGAATCCAGGCAGACAACATGAGATAACATGACTTACTGCAGAACACAGATTCAAAAACATTCATTAGTACAAATAGTGAACTTCCTGGAGAATAATGAAGCTACAAGGCTCAAAGCTGTGCAAAGCCAGAAGGTCATAGAGTGGCACAGTAGCCCTGTGGGAGACCCAAAAAGCCTCTTTCCTTTCAAAGAAGATTTCCAGTGACCACTCTTCTCAGACCCACCAGCAAGTCAGCCTTGCCCTACCACAATGAATGAAAAATAAAGGGAAAAGTGCTGTTTTCATGAAGAAGGTGTTTAAGAACCTCTTAAAAAAGGCTGCTCTCCCTTCTTTTGTCCATTGAAAGGTACTGCTTTCTAAGAACGCAAGGATTCCGGTCTCTACTGTAATCCCAAAGATGCCTGTTCAGAAAGCAAAGCTTTTAAATTCTGAGCACTTCAAAGCAATGAAAAGATAGGGAAGACCTGGAAATCACTTTTTTGGGGTTTTTTTTGGTTTTTTTTTTTCCATCTAAGTAGTAAAATTGCAGGTGAAGACAGTGCCTTGCAGGTGAAGACAATGCCTTCCACATAGTCAAGTACCTCTCTGTCCCCATTAGGGAAGCACTGCTCAGTTCTGCCAGTCTTATAAAGCTGACAGTGACAGTGCTGACCTCCTTTCCCATATACTTATTAAAACTTTAATCCAGTTTTCTTCCTCTGCTGCCAGTAATTCAACAAATATTCTGGCATGAGCCAGTTTAGGAAGTGTGTTATTGAACCACAGAATGGGATGGGTTCTATCCCCAGACAGTAGGAAGTCCCCAGATCAGCTCCCTCAGCATTCCCAACAGCTCACAGTCTCCTCTCCACAGTGTAATGTACAAAGGAGTAGCTACTGACTTAGGCTGATCTTTGGGAGCTACTTCTGAAAGGAGAAACAAAAAAAACGAAGTAAAACCAAACACAAACCAGAAATGCAAATGTCCAGACACAAATAAATTAAAAAGAAACCATGCCTGAAGGTGGATGGGAAGGAGGACAAAGAACGAGAAGCACGACATTCAGACTCAGATGTTCTTGCACTCCAAGCCAACAGACTGAGAGCTGTGCAGGCTGCATATGACAGGCAGGGTTTGCACACATCAGCACTCGAGCCCTATACTGGCCAGGAGGTTTTCTAGAGCTTCAAGTTTCTGGTTGGCTTCCTCAATGGCACTGTAGGTCTGCACGTTGCTGGTGATGTGAAAGCGGATGTCATCAACCAGAGGGATGGAGTCAGTCTCCTGCCGCTCCTCCACGGCTTCTGCGTTCTCCTTCACAGCAGCCGCAAACTCCTCCAACTCCACCAGCTGGACCAGAAGGACAAGAGAACCATTAGGAAGACAAGAAGACAGGTAAAGAGATACAAAGGGTTGGGATAATGGTCTCTGTTAAAGGATCCCACAGAAAATAAAGGAAAGCTAGGGTACATAGAGACGCAAATCCTCCTACACTTGGAGATGCATCCTGCCATCGATCCAAAGGAGACAGTAATACTCCAACAATAAACAGTCTCAACTGAAGGCAGCCTGCACCTCCAGCACTGCCCTGTAACACCCTCTAACTAAGCATCCCTGGTTCTGGTCCTGGGGCACATGCACATATACAATATTCCCACCAAAAAGGCTCCCCAGCAGGAAGCAGGAGACGTTGCTAGACACTTTTGGGCAATGTCTTCTAGCACAGAAGCCAGTGGGTGCTTGTGCCCATTTCAGATCTGGGAGCCACAAATTACTATCCTCCCTCAGCCCCACCACCACCAGCAAGGCAGCTGCTCTGCTCTGCACTTAACCTGACAGAATTGGGTCACCCATGAAGGATTCTGCATCAGGTTCCCCAGGAACGTGTGGTGAGCTGAGGGGTGAGAGGCAGTTTCCATCTGTCTATGCTACTGAGCTGTGCCTGGGCACAGCAGGTTGCTGAGCTCTGCTCTGCTACCACACTGCCAAAATCTCTCCCTGCTGCCATCAGCGCATCTCCACAGGATGCTGGCAACCACTGAAATCTGAACATCAGCTGGGGTGGCTCTATTTGCAGCAACACCCTTAAGAAGACACACTGCCAATGCTGGGTTCAAGGACTCTGACTCAAGCTAGAGAATGGGGAACATCCTGATGACTACTTGGTATATTCAGCATCTTTTAAATCCTTTCTCAGTACCCAGAATCTGGACACATGCTGATGTGTCTGTCATTCCCAAGCTATACACTGAACAAAGTAACATCCCCAAGCATTCCCTTCATTGTCTTCTCATGCCAAAAATAATTTCACACCTTTCAATCTGCAGGTGAAAATGTTACATTCTCATGTGAACTGCATAAGCCGTTTACAAAGACTTATCTCAGCAGAAAAACCCTTCATAGGTTCTAGTTTATTCTTCCATATGACAACTTTCTCCAAGAGTCCTGAGACTAAGCTATAATCACTCAGCATAACACTTAAATTGAGCCCCATAAGGAAAACTTCAGCATTAAATTCATTACTTCCTGCTGTTCGACAGCAAATTATCCACTGAGCAAACCCCTACTATTTGATTTGTCATCCTGAAGGAGATTAGTGTTCACATTGATTTCTTTTATCTACAGCATTATGCCAGGAAGAATTTCCCCCACAAAACACTGAAAAACATTTCCTGCACAGAGCTTCCCTACACACCCCTTTGGCTTCTCCAGGCTGCAGCTGGTGTATTCAGGCACCATAGCTACTTGGGCACAGTGGCTGAAAGTTCAGCGGAAATCTCTTGCCCCCAGTACTTGCAAAGCTTTTTGGGCAACTTTTTCACCCCCACATTACACAGACATGTGCTAGCCAGGGACCAAACTCTGTCTTATTGTGGTGCCATCAGGTACTGCCATACTCCTCCTCCTATGCCCTAACTCATCATGTCCTTTGTTACTTAACTGCTGCTCATTTTCTGGAAGCACATTAATCCAGAGAGGACAACCATTAACTACAGACCAAAGTACAACCATTCAATCTGTTGTCTCTATGGCTCAGATAAGGGAGCATACGTGGTCACTGCCATGGGGAGTGTTTTGGTACCTTCTCGATGATCTTGGCCATGTACTCTGTGCACTGGTCCTCCAGTCGAGTCAGCTGAAACAGTTTTGCAATCCTCCAGATGCTGATGATGTTGTCCTCATCGAGGATCTGCGCCAGGGTCCTGCCACAGAGGCGCTTGAGCCCAGGCAGCAGGTACATGTCTGCCACACACAGCACGTCATAGGCGTTCTCTGGAGACAGCTGGCAGTGCAGAGGGGAGTTACTGCCCAGAACTAAGCATGCTGCTTGGCATTGGCAAACTAATGTGCTGTTTGGCCCATTACTGGGCAAATGGTCACTATGGAGAGACAGGAGCTCTGTCTTTCAGGCTGCATCTCCCACTCAGTTACCACAGAGGAATTTAAAGTGCAGCAGGGAGTTTCTCATGCTGCAGGTAAACCCCTCTAGCTAAGTGCAGGGCAGTCCTGAAACACCCAAGTGCATCTGGCTGCTAAAAAATTTTCAGTGTGACAGTGGCAGGTTGCTTTTACCAGACATACTTCCAAGAGACAAACAGAAAAGGCTGGCAGGACAGAGAACCTCATCCTCACATGTTCCCTCCCATTTTATACTGCTGGACTCGCATTTTGTGAAAAATATGCAAAATTCTCTTAAAAGCCAGCACAACCTCCCTGGCACCAGGGGTACACTCAAGCACAGAAAACTTGAACACAAAATAAACTGTAGGTGGGGCCCAACTGGGTGAGAACATATTTTGCATATCAAATACTAGTGGAGCGCCAACATGTGTTCAGAATGGACTAAATTAATGGACCAGATGCTCAAACTTAAACTGTTGTGAATGGCCTTTAAAATTTTGAGGCTCTTGAGTGAGAGAACTATGTTCCCATTTCCCTCTTGGGTACCTGTAAGTGATCTGAGGATAAAAAACCCCTGTAGATAAAGCTGGAGACACCACCTCCAGCTTCAATCAGCCTGTTCCCCCTGGCCGGGCAAATCCTATTTTTGTCAGCCATCTGCGTCACTAACCAGGAACTAGAGTCTCTCTCTGTTCTTGCTAATGTGAATTGCAAAGAGCTCAGTTACCCACATCCATTGTAACAGTGGATCTGCAGGACACTCCACGCCCTGGATGTGGAGGAGGCAAGGGCCCTTGCATTTAGATACAAAGCAGCTGATCTGGATGGAGAAATGGTAACTGGTGCAGCCTGGCCCACTCTCCTGGTAACTAGTGAGAAGCAAACACACTGCTCTGCACATCTATACATGTGGTTGTTTACTCTGACAACTATGAACAGCTGATTTTTTTCTTCCCCCACAGCTGTCTGCACCTCTGTTTGGAGAGACAGCTCCCACCAAGAGACCCAGCTGTGTAACACCCTGCAGCAGCTGGGCAGAAGAATGCAAGATATAAGAGAGCCATGCCACGAGGGCTATGTATGCACATGAGGTAAAAAAGCTCTTGGGTTTATTAATCAAGAGTTGCTTTGTCCCTTCATAAGCTGCAGAAACCTCAGGAGTTAAAGGTGTTTGAGCCAGTAGTATTGATGGCTGCAGCTCCCAACTGCCTTATCAAGGACAAATCTGGCAAATATTCCTCCAAGAATTGCCCTCGAGCCTACACAAGTATTCTGATCAGCAACTTGTCTTTGTGCCTGGAACCCTTTTTGACCTCTGCACACGCTCTTCCCCCTAATTGCAAACACTGTCACTACTGCATGGCAGAGAGACACCATAAATCCTTTGCAAAGAAAAACATGGAATTGAGAGTGCTGATACTTGGCTGGAAAAACACAGGACAGGGAGAACACTCCACATGTAAATGTCGAACCTGAGCTATATTCCTGTCTTCCCGACCATTCTTCCTAGTAGTTTCTCACACAGGTGAACTATATGCAGAAGCTCACATCTTGGCTGCTCGGTTTGAAACCCAAGCTATGGACCATTCTGCACATGAAAAATATGAATAAGATCCTTTTAACTCCTACACATTGTTGTAGGTCTGTCCTTCTGACCCAAGCGCAGACAGAGCAGCTGAGGCATCCCTTGGAAAGGAATAGCTGCTTGGGAAACATCCTTCCTGTGAGTCATCATGAGGAGGGCAGGCAGACTGGAGAAGTGCAAGGGGAACAAGGTCAGGAGGATCTTCAAGCAGCTTCTTTCCCTCTCTGCCTGCTCTTTCAGCAAGTGGCTGAGGAAGAGTGCAGGCAGGTGAAGGATCAGCTCTCTGGCATACAGTAGCAATCCTGCCCTTGCTGCCTGCCAAACACATCTCTCCTCACTGCTACCGGGAGGTGAACAGATCAGCAGAAACAAGGTCACAGCTGTATGCACCGCATGCACACAGTATGTACGTGACATCTAACCCAGAGTACAAACACTGCATGGGGGAAGTGACACTGACAGGTGCAGCAGCATCTCCAGTCACTGCCCAGATGCCAGAATCTGTTCTGGGATCTTTCAGTGAGACCTGCTAAAAGCATTTGCCACAAAACCAAAGCAGGAAGCTAATTAAACGCTGGGATTTACTGCATCTTCCATTAGGCTGAAAACTAAGTGGGTTAGGGCTATTTTGTTACTGCTTGTGATACTGAGCATAGCAAGGCACTGGTCTCCCAGTGGAACCTTTGCCCACCCCAGCAATAAATAACAGTGGAAATAATGACTTGCTACAAATGTAAAAGTAGACTATGATGCCAAAAGTAAATAAGCAGAATCTCTCAACCTGTGCAGATCTCCAAATGTGTTCAATCTGCCATCTACTGGCAGGTGCTTCCCTTATCTTTCCACAGAGCCCAAGAGGGAAAGCTGCAAAGCCATGTATTTATCATCTCAATAAACAGCATGCCACCTAATTTCCAGATTTTTATTGTGGGATAAAAGACTAGGGATTTTCTTCCTGAACATCCTGCACATGAACTACAACCCTGCCTGGCTAACAGCACATCCCAGTATGTGGATACCTGAGACAAAAGTGAAGTAGCAGAGTAGGTCAGTGAAATTTAGGAATATGCACGCACACCCTGCTCCAGATTTAGAAAAATACTACTGAAAACACCTCAGAGTTCACCAGCACTGAAGGAATTACCAATGGCTGGGCTCACCTCTGTATCATCACTGTAGATGTAGTAGAGGATCCGGATGAAGATGTCTTCTGAGATGTTGTGCAGAGTCACCACAGGGATGCTGGGCTGTGTCTGTAGCTCCTCACTTTCACTGAAATGATCTTCAAGAAGGGCTTTGAAATAATCACTGCGACCACAGAAAAATGCCTGGAGAGGAATGAAAAACCAATGCACTGACATCTTGCTCATTGCACCAAACAAAAGGGCACTACCAACCAGCTGTCAGAGTAGCTCAAAGGTATTTCAGAAGTTCAGACTCTGTAACTTTGATTTTCCCTATATTTTGAAGAGGTATCTTCAATATTTTTCTACACCTTATTCTATCCATGCCTACCCTCAGAACCACAAACACAAATGGTAAACTCAGGAGATTCGAAATTAGCATGGGACTAGGGCAGGACCTTGAGTTGAAGTTGGATATCAAAATTCATTCTTACTGCTGTTCGCCTGCAGATCAAACATTCCTCTCTCCAGACACTGAACTCGTAAGCCAGCAGCAGCACATCCTGCAGCTGTGAATGCTGTAGTTGAATTTATAAATTTATCTCCATACCTCTGCAAGAAAGGCAGGCTTTGATGCTTTGTTAAATACTTTAAATGCAGTTTTCCAGCTGAATCAATCTTGCTTCTGCAGAGTGTATACAGCATAGAAGAATGGGAGACACAAGTAGACTAGATCCATGACAAAAAGGGAGGAGAAGGAAGTACAGCACAAGCACATACCTTATGGCACAAGAAGTTGTAATCTTCCACCCGGAAGCACACGTCGGGACAGCTGTTGAAGTTGTCAGTGCTGTCAAACGGCAATTCTCCAAAACCAACCTAGGAAGAGAAACCAGAAAACCCTTCCTTTAACATTCCTGCTTTTAACACATGCAGGGTCCCAAGTTCAGACTCCTATGTTTTCCCAGAAAATGCCATCCATCTATTCCCTCAGCACAGTGCAGAGCACCAGAGATGCTCTGAACACAGATTCCAATTAAGGAAATTAAGAACTTGCACTTCTGATAAGAGATATTCCTGGTACAGCTGCTTCCTTTATCCATGGTAATTTCCTGACTCTTCATACACCATTGGAAAGTGTTTCTCTGCCATCTAACAAGGCAGATAACCAGGCAGAGGTGAAGTTTACTTCATGCAGTAGGTATCATAAGCATACTGGAGCTTAGGACCAGCCTTTTACTGGGTATATGTAAAAATGTACAGATTACACCCATGTATGCATCAGTTTGAAATGGTTTGGCTGCAATTATTGCCTTACTTAATAATTCAACATTGCTAGAGCACATTTTAGATTTTTTATTTGATTTGCAGCCAAAGATAGTGTTGTTGCAGTATTAATACTCGAGTGAATTATTTTAACAACACACCTCCACCCAATCCCACATGTCAACAATGACAACACACTTCGAAAAAAAATCCTGTTTGCCTTATGTTATTTTAAAGTGACAGTTCCAAATATTTTCCCTTTCACTTTATTCTATATACAGTGTAATTCAATTGCGGGGGTGGGGGGGAATGTTTATATTCATAGACATGTAGCCAAGACAATCTCTGGAAACAAAAGTTTCCCAATTCCTTTCTATTAAAATGTCCCTGAGGTACCAAAGATAAGTAGTTCATTCCTGCTGTCTTTCATTTAGGAAAATTACATCTCAAATTTGCACCCAGGAAAACCCTGGGCTGACAATAAAGATCAGACTCACAAGAGCAGTCTGTCTATTTCCAACCCACCTGCCTCCAACTGAACTTCCAGCTCTACTGAGGGGCCAGATGACTCCTTCCTGCTGAGCTAAACAAAGACACACACTGGAACAACACTGGGTGGGAGCTCTCAGCCAGGCTCAGTGAGGTTTCTCACAAAACATGTTCTCAAAAGTGGCAAGGCACCAAGCTGGAGAAAGTTCACATCACCACTGACCATGGCAATCTGGACTCATCTACCATGCTCTTTGCCCACAGCAACACTCGGCAGATACTGATTTCAAATCACAAGAGAAACTCAGTGATGCAAATCATGCACATGACTGTTGCAGTGATGCTGGCTCTCCATAGTACCCCCCTCCTGCAGTCCTGATCCACTGGGCAACTCCTGTTCCAGCAGAGATGCAGCAATTCAAGGAATGTTGCCAACCTGATCTATCACCTGCTTTTCATACAGCTGCAACACAAAGGGCAACAGCTGCAACAGGAAGGGCACCATCTCATCAAGATAAGATGAAATTGTCCCATTTGTAGATTCCCCAGGCTGCTATTTTACTGTTACCCTTGTCTCATAATTCAAGGTTTGGTCCTTGGTACAGGGACCCACAGCCTCACTCTGTGGCAATGTGTTACAAACACCAGTATCACAATGCAACTGCCCGCCTCGCTGTTCTCCTCACCCTATGCCCAAAGCTTCCATGTCCTTCCCTATGAATTCTGATATAAATCTGAAGGTTACAGATATGCAGGCACATCACAAGTAAAACAAACCTAGAAACAAACTTGGGCAAGATGCCACACAGAGGCACAGGAATTTTAATTGAGATAAACGCCACACCTGCTATGTGCATCCTTTCTTTGCTCTCCTTTCATTGTCCAAAGGCAAATCTCTAAAATGAGTCCACCACTCTGGAACAGATATGGGAGTTTTATTTGAATTGTCTCTTGAATTTTAAGTTCCTCTGGGCTCAATTTCCTGCTTCTAGCCTTGACTGATCCCCACTCTGCTGTTCAGGTTTACAAGGTTATTTTCAATTCCTACTACAGAAGCAGGCTCATGTCTTTGTTTCTTCTATTCAGCATGAAGTGGCTGTGCAGTATTTTCCCTTTTACTCCCCTTTCAAGTCTCTACTACTCCTACTCTCCTGCCTTGTGATGCTTGAGGAATCCAATATCCTCTTCAGGAACTTCCTGCAGAAAATTGGCTTATTCCTCCCACCACCCCTATTCATACAACCTTCATGGCCTCTGTCCAGGCAAAGCACAGCTGCCAAAGTCAAGTATTATGCCCAGGGAGCACAACACAGCCCAGCCTACAAGGTGCAAACACATTCACAATTAACTCAATCACCATATAGAAAAACACCAAATACTCTCACTCTCTACCATCACATGTGGAAGACCAAGTCTTTGCTGCTACAAATTTCCTATTAGAGCTTAAATAGAAATGTTGCTGGAGGCAAAAGCATACTAAACAAATTAGTGGCAGCCATTTGTACCTCGTCCAGATATCTCAGCAAGAAAATTGAAAATAAATTACAACACAAAATACATGGGTTGGTGATCCAAGAGAAGATTAGCAGCTCACAACCAGATGCAAGTGGATTGGATACGAAATAAACTCCTAAACTGCAAACATGTTGTAAATATTTCAGTTAACCTACCCCTGCCAAATGGGCAAAGCAAAGCACAGGAATCACTGCCGTGGACAAGCACAGTACACAGGTGCAGACAGGTAAGATGGAACCCATGTACTTGTTTCAAACTGTTCTTCCTATGCATTCCAAGATCTAGTTTTACCCCCAAAGTGACAAGTGATCTCTTTTTTTCAGCCACACCACATGTCAATGTCGATGGAAAGAACAGTATTTATTTCATGGTTAACTCTGATCCTTTTAAGTCTGACTTCATCTTGGTTTGGAACATAAGATCTCAGTAAAAGGTAACTGAAAAACAGTTACGAGGAAACCATGTACCTACAGTGGAATATACTGGAAGCCCTGGAGTCTGTAACTCAGAGGTCACCTGGCAGACATGAAGAACCAGGGAGACAGTGGGAATTCACATGGTTTTTTTACAGTTTCCTGGCTTTTCATGGTATTTTACTTAAATCTGTCACTGCAAAATTTTACCGCAACAAACTGAGGAAGCAGCTGTTATGGACAGAAAAATCCTGGCCATTGCTACTTTAAAACAAAACAGAGACAACAACCACACTTGTAAAAAAAAAAAAAAAAAAAAAATAAAGGCTTGCAAGCACAAACAGGAAAGTGAAACAAGATACCAGAATTATAAATGTGTTTGAGATTTCAAAGAATAGATAGTTCTCAGTCTAGAAAATAATAACGAGCTATAATTGGAGATGAAATATTCATTATTGTTTTAGTCATGTAAGATGCCACTAACCATGATGTTTCTAACTCTAGAAGAACAGCCTAACAGGAGTATGCCATCAAGGTCTGGAAACAAACAATCAAACAGGAAGTATTCTTTTTATTTGTGAAGTGACTTAAAATATATGTAAATCTCACTATTTTGGGGTCCACTATATTTTTTTAAATTCCTGGGGAAGTAATCTGAAGCTTACGTACTCACCTCCTTTTAAAGCCTGCAAACATACAGAAAAGCATATTGAAAGCCACAAAAAATGTACAGTTATTTGGAGGAGGCAGGTTACACAGGAAAGATTTCTGAAGTGGTAGTTGTAAACTTGATGGAGAAAAAAAATCCCTCTATAGTGAAATATATCTGAAAAAAGCCAGGACAAAACACGTTTGCTAAGGTAAGAAACCTTATCCATGTACACACACTCTGCACCAGGCAGGTCTATTTGGCAGGACACAGAAAGAGAAAAGGCAATAAAACTTTACTATATCCTCAGTTATACAACCTCTGGGCACAGCAGCCATTTAAAATGAGTCCACATTCTTAAATACAGTAGTTGGTATAAGAAAAACAACAAAAAAAAGGACATACATAAGACAAAAATTAATCTGCTAAGATTACAGAAAACACCAGATGCAGAAAGAATGAACACAATTAACAGTTATCCTGTTCTGCAAATGGGAAAGAAGATCCACATATGTGATCCTAACTAATAATATAATGGTATTTTAACATAGTCATCATCAACCTGGGGGCTATTTCTGAGGGACGACACATAGTTAGGAAAGGTAGATCTATTGCCAGTCAAGTTAAATTCACAGGGACTCACATTTCTGCTGGAAATATTTTCAGAATTGGGAAGCATTTCTCCATTGCAGTGTGTCAGTTCCTAGCAAGCAAGCCCAGCAAGCCATCTTTCACCTATATATCCCTTTGGGTACCAATGTCTGCTGCTACAACATTTCTGATTCTCAAGAAGGACGGCAAAGAGAAGAGCTGGGGTTCATATTCCATTGTATTCAATGGGGAAATTCCCACCAACCACATGGAAAGGGTTTTATTTACCAAGACCCCTGCAGGGGGGAATACCCAAGGGGAAAGACCAGCACTGATGGCCTCATTACACAGTTTTACAGCATTTCCAAGCAATAAATGCCCTTTGGCATTTGGAGCACCAGGAAACATGCAAGCACTAAAGCCTGTATAGCAATGATGTGACTGCACACAAGTGATCAGATATCCCAGCCCGACAGAGCCCACAAGGAGTAGAGGTGCTCCCTACCCGCAGTTCAGCTGGCAGGGCGCAGTCTGCCAGGAGAGCCAGATCTTCCTGCAGCCGGCAGTTACCTGTGGGCTCAATCGTCAGCACTTTCACACAGGTCCCTGGCTTGGAAGAGACTGAAAGAAGCAAAAAAACAAAAGAGCAGAGATGCCTGAATTCCTCTACAAACATTCACTCCCATTTAGACAAAAGACACGCCAGGAAAACCAGTATTATTGCCGTTCAGCTTTTACTGCAAAACACACACAATTTTCTATGCACACACATATTCAGCATCCCTCAGTGCAGCCAGTGAGCAGGGCTTGAAGGGGGCACATGTATTGTTGTTTCTCCTCAAACCTCCATTTATTTCCTTATGCCAGAATATCAACTGTGCGAAACAAAGTTGGCACAAGCATATTTCAGGCCCAGTTTGCTCTTTGGAATACAAGTCATCAACTACAGGTAAGGACCACGGATCAGGCTGCCCTGATCCCTGTAGAAGCCATTCACGCACTGCCTTCCCCAACCACCCCTACAGCTGACAGTGTTGCCTAAGGTAAAGCTTGCACCAGGGAGTTTTTAAAATTAATCTGCTTCCATGCCTCTCTGCTCTACCGTGTGCTTTCACCAGCTCCCATTTCACCTGTGCCATCCTGATTTCACTCCAGGGAACAAAGGGATTTATTCTTGTTTAGCCAGTAAGTTCACCAGGTACGAGTCTGTTCTCTACTCTCCATCTATAGATCCCTAAAGCACAAAGGACACCAAAGTACCCAGACACCTGCTTGTGCCTTAACTAAGCATCACCACCATCAAAGACCTCAAACAGACCATTCAGAGACAGCAATTTCATTTGCCTTTTTCAGACCTAGTGTGTCTTCTTGTCTTGTCTTATCAGTCTACACAATAAAACAGTCCATTAAAGGGAAAGCAAAATACATGATCATACTTTAGTGGTCTAGCTACAACCAAAGTTGTTGTGGAGCTCATAGAAGCCAACCCTAACTTCAAATGAGTAGCAGCCCAAAGTAGACCTACTACGAGCAGTTCCTTTCCTGTTTCTGGTTATCCTGCTCCACCACCTCAGATCACCACCTGAGGTTTGTTCCCAGGTCAGCATAGTTTGGGGAAAGAACTGGAGCATGTAAGACATTCAAGAGGCCCTGGCAAACAAGGAATCATGTGAAAAAAGATAAAGCACCACTGAAAAAAGGAAAATTGTGGTGAGGAAGCCTTAGGATATTGCTGGGACCCAGAGAGACACAGAGTTAACTTCAAAACATTCAGAATAATTTCTGACAGGTATGATTCACCACATTAAAACCCCTCACAGGTGAATCACGCCACCTTGAGACCTCATTTCTCCTGACATTTTGCACAGCATTACATGAGCTCCATCAGATGACTCCATTGGGTCGTGAGCAAAAGAAGACCACGATGTGCCACAAAACAAGATTTCCACCCCCTCCTCTACATCACTGCTGCACTCCTCAAATATGCCACCACCGTACTTCTCCATAGGCTGCAGATCCCAGAAAGATTTCTGGAAAGGGAAGGATAATCTACCAGTACAAAATAGTCAGGTACCATGATTGCTACACACAAAGCTCACCAGCAAGGAGACAGGCTGCCCTATTAGCATGAACTGCTACCCTCAGATAAATGACTTCTAGGGTAAATAAGCTAAGAGGAGGGCTGGCACCAACACAAACCAGACTGAGTACATTTTCTCAAACAACCCTGATCACCTACACATCTGCATGAAAGAAGGAAATTTCTTACTTTGCAATTAGAAATTCTTCATGGCATTTGTATTTCTGTAGTATTTATCATAACAGCCACCTGCGGTCAGGCTCTGTAAGTGCTAATGGACTCTGCAAGTTTTAAGTAGTAGTCAAGGCAAAGAGTTCTTCTCTTGCAATCCACAGAGTATCTGTGCTCTTTCCCAATGACACAAAAGAACAGCGGTTTTTCTGCGAAGCAAATCTATTCAGGCACTGCATCTCTCAAATTTAAGGTCACAGCATTTGGTATCACTTGATAATCTTTCCTAACAGAGACAACAAAAATCAAAGTTGTGAAATAGGAATTAGCTGCTGGCTGCCGGCAAGCAGCAGGGACCATGAAAGAGGAACACAAGAAAGATGAATGGAGGGGTTCCTGAAAAAAGCAACACAAACAACGCAAGTAGCTGAAGGGAATAGCCAAGCTGTGGTTAATGTTGAGACTGGGTTTATTCCCAGTCTAGCACAGTTGTCCAGCACTGAACATCATCTACCAGCGTATCAGCCGCCGTGGTTTTCCTGCTCAACACTTCTTTGTAGTCTTCTGGTTAAATTGAGCCAATGTACCATAAACCATAAGAGCCACAAATAAACCACACTAAAATCTCATAGCCTTCAAAATGATGATACACTTACATGAACCTTCTTCCAAATGGAATAATTAGCTATAACCACAGATTCTGCACATCCAGTGTCTTTGCTACAAAGGTAAGCATCTCAAACCCTTTTTGCCCTAAAACTTGCTGAAGTAACTTCAGAACATTAATTTTCTAATACATGCATTTCTAAAGCAAGGATTATGGATTATCTGGACAAACTATTTGAGCTCTTTCAAACACTGCAATATTTTTTTCTCGTCATAGCCACAATATACACACAGCAGAAAATAGGCAAGCATTCACACCCAAATATATCTCAGGTGCAAGAGAAGGCACTAGGTCATCCTCTTCCTGTACTACTGTCTGTGCATGCCAAGATACTAAGTGCTTTTGAAATACTGATTAACTCTAGATAATGAGATTGCAGACACTGTTATTATCCAGTGGAGCTGCAGAGGCTCGAGTTCATCTTGTTTTCTTGGTTCAACTTCATAGTACAGACGCAATACATGACCCTGCTCTGCAGACCTGAATCAGATGTCTGTTCCTAAAACACTCAAAGAAAGAGACATGCTTTGTCAAGATGGTAGATATGATGTGATCTAAGATCTTTCCAATTTTTTAACTTCTATAACTATTACATATATGCCTTTCTGTGGAATCAAATTTTCCTGGCTTCCACATGAGATTTAAAAACCAAACTTTTAACAGTTTTTCTATTTGTTTGAATCCAACCTGTCATAAATAAAAATCAAGACTGGTTCTTCCATCACTGCTTTAAACCACCCATAACAGTCTTCTGTCAGGCCTCAAAATTGAAGAACTGTTCCCTCCCCAAAGTACACAGAAGTTAAATAATTTGTCCAGTGCCATTTTATTTCCAAGTGGTGCTTTTCTCTAAAACTTCCAACTAACCTTCACTTTAATTTACTTCATTATTTTCCATCTGAAAACCCACCAAGAAGTCAGCTTTTTTCCAGTTCACAGATTTAAGCATCTTCTTTTCCTTCCACAATACAGTATGAGATTTCAACTAAATTAATTACGGTGGAATGTCTCAGCTAGACCCTGGGAGAAAAAGATAAAAAGGAAAAAAACGGATCTCTGGCATCTCACTGAATTACTCTGATATCAAAAGATGACACAAGATAAGATTTCCGAGTATCTTTTATTTTATATTCATTGACCACTCCCCTTGCCTGCCACTTATTTAATACAAACTGATACCTTACAGTTTTTGTAGATACCAAGAAATGCATTTCTAATCTCTTCAGGTCCATGTTTACATTTGTGTTTACATAGCAGAAGTAAGACCTGTGACACAGCTTCCACAAGGACTTGCACTCTGGTCTACACGGGAACAGCTGTACTATGGTAACCTTGTACCCCCACAACAACAAACAACTGTACGTATGTAAAGTGAAACCTGCACATGCTAATATCTTCCATGTGATTTGCAGATGAGGAATTTCTTGAGCCAGAAGTATTCTATCAATTATGTCCTGCAACTTCAGGAGGCTGAATAATCACAATTCATATTCAAAACAGAAAGGTGGAACAGCTATACCCCTGCCTCTTAGATCAGGAAAGAAGATGCTATTGACTTTAAACTATAGACTGGAGTCTCTTCTCAAATCAAAATTAACTTGATTAAAGTAAAGGAGTTAACTCAGAGCACAGAACGAGAATCAGAAGCTTTCAGCCTGAAGGTTTTGTTATCTGATAATTTTTTCTGCTTCGTGACTAATACCATTTGCGCTGTTTCACGTGTCCATTAGCTTGAGCTAAGGAGATGAATGATAAACTTCAATTGCTGGTCTTCGTGCAATAAGCTTATGTCGTGATTAGATCACAAGTTATTTGGATAACAAGAAGTTCTTAAATAGAGGATTGTTTTATTTAAGGTTTGGCACATCCATGTGTTACTAATAGACACATGCTTTCAGAAATACTTCTCTGCTTTTAAAAAAAGTGTTGTATCTCCCTCTGCACCCATTTTGAGCAAGTTATCAAACATTTTACTTTGGTTAGGGGTCAGATAAATGCAGAAAATTACTTCTGACTGTATATCTTTCTGGAGATTTAAACAAGCTCCTGTTGGAAGGCACTCCCCAATATATACACCACCAATTGAATGTCTGGCAATCACAGTAAAGTCCTGCTGCCATGGCTGCTCTACTATAAGGAAAGCATTCATTATAAATTATAAAAATGCGTGTGTCAGAAACTACTACAGCTGCCCTACAGAAAGGCCATGACTGAAAACTATCATGAAAACATGGAAATTCCACAACAGAATCATTTTCTGGAAGCCCCAGGGACACCGTGAAACACCCATCATCACACTTTTCCTGTCCCTCCCTGAAAGGGCACACAGGCACAGCAGAGACAACAGCAAGTCTTTGAAATGCTTACCAAATTCATAGACTTTTTTACATTTGGTCTCCAAATCATTGATGAGGTCCTGCAGCCGACACTGCTTGGCCAACCTCTTGCAATCACTGACATATTCTACATCAATATCTAGACGACCTGACAAGAGGAATTGCAGTCAGCTCTCTTAATCCACAGGATTTAGGTATAAAAATGGCAAAAAATAAGATCTGAAGACTTGATAGCACAGAAATTTAGTAATTAGATACACTGCCTCACTTTTCGGCATCAACTTACAACTCAGTCCCAGAAGCTAAGACATGGTATTCCACCACCACCCACCACTTAAATCAGTAACAGTTTGGCATTTAATTCACGTTTCCACTTTCCAGGGTTTACCCTAATAGCTTCATTCAAAAGTCCAAAGACCAAACAGGCTATACAAAACATGTCTAATTCCCTCAGATAATAAAAAACCAGCAGCCTAACAGCAGCAGGAATGACTGCCACCATTGACTATCTGGCTTTGGGTAAGAACAGACTTTAGGCTCACAAGTTTTCTTCCCGGGATCTTTTACAATCAGTGAAAATGTGGCAAGGAACATTTCTGAACACACTGTACTGGAAAAGAAGAGCCTCGAAGACAATGTTAATTTCTGGCACCACCTCCTGGCCTGAGATAGTTCAGCATTTAGCATGCCTACAATACAACACTGGGCATTTTCACAGAAAGCTCAGGATCAACTTCTGTTCAGAAAAAATACTAGGAAGTAGTAAAAGCATTCAGCACACACTGCTCAAGTC
The DNA here is from genome assembly GCA_013398615.1 of Brachypodius melanocephalos. NCBI lineage: Eukaryota > Metazoa > Chordata > Aves > Passeriformes > Pycnonotidae > Brachypodius > Brachypodius melanocephalos. The sequence goes on from VZSR01001459.1 coordinate 626,688, forward strand.
TGCCAAACTGAAAATGTCCTACATGGGAAACTGGCTTTTCACCACCTTAGGAGGCTGTTGCACCAGATGACAGATTTTCCTTCCTTAAGTTAAAAATACAGTCTCCAAGTCCATCCAACCAATCAACCTAAGCTGATTTTGATTTTAATTGACTGTGCAATTACTGGCAGGATAACTGGCAAAAGGTACAAACATCTTGGAAGAGTTGGTGATTGTTCACATTCTTCCTTTCTGCCAGCAGAGAGGATTTGTTGGCAACTCAAGCACTCAAATACTGCTGAGTGCAAGCCTGTGCCACTCAGTGCAGAGGCAGAGACAGTTGCCCACCAGCCATGTAAACAAACAGTCATATACCTGTGTATAAATACTGCAGAAGAGCACCAAAGGCTGCTGGGTTAATCTAAAATAAAACAAGAGAAAGTTACATTTGGAATCACCATGAATTTAACAGTAAGTTTGAAACATGATCCTTAACAAGTAAAAAAAAACCCTTAAGTAAGAACTCACACACTGCATGTGATTTCCTTGCTCCTCACATAACTAATGTTGCCATTTCACCTGGCTTATGCAGCTCCTTACTGTTTCAACTGATACTAATCCCTCAGGTACTAATACCTCAGGGGATAGGACCTCACTAATGGAGGAACTCAAGAAACATGGTTGTAATATTGACTCTGCAAAATCCAGGTTTTTACTGATAATAAACATTTCCACATCTTCCCAACTCCAGAGGAAAGCTGTTCTTGTACAAATAGAAGGAAAAGCAGTGTTCTGAGAAACTGGAATTATGTTTGTCACGAGAGGATTTGCACTGCCAGAGTCAAGTTACAAAAATGTGTGCCAGAGTATTGCTGGTTAATGGATGGAGTGCACTTATGGCCTATTCAATTCTTGCTGCAAAGGCAACAAAAGGGACTCAATTAGTACCAATTATGGAGGTGATGTCTTCACCACAGACCACCTGTCCACCAGGAATTAGACTCAACTCATTCCAGAGAGGGGTTGTGACACAACTGGCAGATGGTAACAATCATGTGCTACTGCAACTAATTAAGGTATGTCTGAGTCCATGACAGAGGGAAAAAACGGAAGGTGTGCCATCTGCACCCTTTTGTTAACCAAAAAAGATGCAATTTTACTGCATAAAGTGCCTCCGCAAGCCCTTCTCCTCAACTAGGGTCAGTCTGAGCCCCAGGAACTATTCACTGTGTTAGTTAAATCTCAAACTCACTTCCCCCATCCAGCTGGAACAGCAGAAGAAAGGAAAGAATGGAAGCACAGCCTTGCTCACCAGTGGGTGCTTCAACACTATCATGTTTTTCCCCTTCCATTTGGTCTCAAACATCTCTGCAAAGTAGGCGCTGCGAGCGCTGAGGATGCAGCGGTGGGCACAGAAGGATTTGCCATGAACAATGAAAACAATGTCACTCTGGTAACCCTGCTCCAGCAACCTGTGAGGAACAGAGAGAAGGGAAACTCACTGCAGGATGAAAAAGGAAAGAATGCAGTAATGCGAGTAGGGAACATAGTACAATTAGGTCTAAATTAACAAATACCCCCAAGCATTGCAGTCTCTCCCTGCTCAGCGGGAAGGCCAGCATGGGGCTGGTACTTCACATACTGTAGTGGGATGTCTCACGCCCTTCCATAACTCAAAGAAGTTTTGTTAGTGTAACAGAGAGGCTGGAGAATGAAATCTTTCTGCCTTAAGTGAACACTGGGAACAGATTTTAGAGTGGGACTAGCTGCCCTCATGCACATCTTCAGAAGTTAATACTGCTTTTAAATCATCAGATGTCAAAAAAAAAACCCTGCAGAATGACATACTTTCAAAAAGAACTACACTGCTACAAAGTAAGATGCAACTTTCCCACTTCCTGGGCACTGTCAGTGTACACACTTGAACTATAACAAACAGCAGAGGACTTGATGTCATCCACCCTTAGAAGAAGGAAGGATGTGACAGGCATGAAATGCAGGCAATTATCACATCAAAGGTGAAGACATGCTAGTGCCTGCATGCCCATACCTTCATTCTTCAAAAAGAAAAAACCAAAACTGATGATTCTAGAGACTACAGCAATCATCACCAGTGTTTTCTAATGCCCATCGCTCCTTGCACATATATCCTCACAAACATCCTCAAGAGGTCGAATCAGGTGGACATCAAGCATCATACTCCTAGAGAGCTGGATTGGTGCATAGAAAGGTGCAGAGTCATACATGGAGATGTTGTCAGAGTCTTGAACACTAATCTCAAGCTCCTGACCCTAGCACACCCTTCCTTCTAAGTGTCTTGCCCAAACCAAACAGAAGCATTATGTTTTTACTTTTTGCCCCCCAACTGTTGCCCTTTGTTTCAACTTTAGCACAAGGTCTGCTTGAATGAGAAGCAGAAACCAGCACATTTTAGCTTTCACATATGATCAACCCTGCACCATCTGAGCCACAGTCACCAGAGCAGTAATAAATCACCCTGCAAAATTCTACTTCCCTGGAACACAGAATCTGATTTTACTTAGATAAATGAGTTTCCTTCCTTTCCTCTCTTCCTACAGCTTCACAAATTAGGACACTGTAGTACTGGGAAGATTGTCATATTTTTCTAGGACTTATTAACACTCCTGTTTCAAAGACAAAACAAAAAGCACTTCAAGGTTTTAACATTTGTAAGTCAGTCCAATGGAAATAAAAAGGAAAAAAAAACCAACCAGCAAGTCCATAATAACATCAGAGTTACCAAAGTAGAGAAACAGCAAGAAAAAAGCTTGAAACTATTCCTTTACTCCTGAGCATGTTAGGCTGCCACCCAAGCTCTAGCACAATGTGGGACAGGCAACTTTCAAAAGTATCCTAACAAATTTTAATAACCAAAAAGAAAAAACAGGGTGAGGTCACTGTGAGTCAGTTTGAGGCTTCTTAAAGTGCTTTGCTTCATAAATGAGAAATGTTTTATCAGTGTTGAAAATTTCATCTTGCAACCTATAGTACCTTCAGTCCTGAAACTCGGTTTCAGTTGACGTACCATCCTAAACTGTTGATGTGGTTTTAGTGATGTGATTTTGGTTTGACATTCGAGGATGATGGCTTAGTGCTTCTACATTATAAAGACCAGCTTTCTATTGACTCTGGAGTCTGTACACAACTCACTGGAGGCTATGCAAACACACACCTGGAGATCATCCCTTAGGGCACAGAGGAACATCCCTTAGGAAGCTCTACAAGCCCAAGAATGAGAGAGGGTACTGATCAGCTGCCTTTCAAAGCTGTCCTGAACAGAGAGCTCGAATACGCAGAAGAGCTCCGAAAGGATGATGGGATGCTCTGCACATGCTTCATGTCCTTACCGCTGCAGGAAGACATCGTAGTAGTCCCTCTTCATGCACTTGGCTGTGATCTGTTTGTACTCCTTCAACAGCCGGCGGATGGCATCACTCAGAGCTCCGTACAAACAACGTTCTCCATCAAAAGTGTTCGCCTCACACTTTGCTCCTGTTAAACAACCACAGGCACAGGCCAGGAGGCAGAGTTAGATCCTTCTCCAGCGTCCCCAGATGGTCACCAAACAAGTGTGACTATCAGCTGCTGACATGTTTCACTGTGTCCCCTCTGCTGATGAGCGTATTGACAAAAACTGATCTTCCCTCACATGTGTACAATCCAAAGCTGCTCTCCCACACACAAATCCCTTTCTGAGGAAAGTCATGACTTGTTTAAACAAGTGTGAAAAGCCTCTCGGCATGGCTCCAACAGTGCTCTGGGAAGACAAATCTCACTGTACAAAGAGAGCAATAATTTCTTGGACTGTTAAGAATTCCTCCTAAAAAGTATTTCTGCTTTGTATAAGACAGGAGATGCTTCTTCAGGTTAGAACCTGCTAGAAATTTCGAGAGTATTTGCATTTTCCTATTTAGAATTACACAAGTGGTTGATTAAGATGCTGCAAACACAGCAGAAAACCAAACCTTTTCAGATGTGACTTTGCCCTCTGGTTCCTCTGGCAAAACACTACTAGTACCTAGGAGAATTTGGGTGCTGAAAACTAAATGGGCAGGTACTTGGCCTGAAGAATTGGTCTTGTTTTGTCTGAGATTAGCAAAATCCCTTGCATTTCACATTTTAGTCCTGCTTACAAAGCCAGGCTATCAGTAGAATACAAGAAAGTTCTACACAGACGATTCTTCCTATGAAATACAACTCTTAGATCAGCATATTCCCAACACCACTGCACCCCCACAAAATACGAGCTGTGATTTCAGAAAGTCACGCTGCCTTGAGCCATCACAGACAACTTCCCTTTCTGTTCATTTTCAAGATTTCAAGCAAATCAAGAAATTTCAAGCAATTTCAAGCCTGCAGAAGAGACCATGAAGGTGTGTGCAGGGCTCCTTCTGTTGCCTGAGATCGCTGATCAGATGGTTGGTTGTAACAGAAGTTTTCACAAGGGACAGCTAGAAGGACATATAATCCAAATGAACCAGAGAAAGACACTGCACCCATATCAGGACACTTTTGCTCACCATTGGCTAGAAGATAACGTACAAGCTCCTCATGTCCACATAGACACGCATAATACCTGACAATAACAAGAGAAAGAAAATTAGAGATGCAGTAGGAAGCAAAATGCAGTGTTTTGGCACATCACCACACACAGATCACAGCACTGAGCATCCCTGAGCAGCTTAGGAGACAACTCCTCATAGGAGTGAGGAATCTCTACCAAATAGCATAGAAGCCTGATCCCAGCAACAGATTAAGCAGGATCTGTTCCCAGCAATCCTAGGCACTGCAAGGAGATCTGAAGGTCCCAGTCTGGTTTCAGTTGCACTATCAGCTGCCAAATCCATCCTCATTTTAATGAAGATAATTTCATGGGCACTCAGTAATCCACTGAATTCTCAAAAACACTTCATGCTCCTTCTCTTGTCAGTCTGACTGCCACACACTATGCCAAGGAGGGAACAGCACTCACACTGGATGTACAGAAAATCCATCCCCCACTGAAGTTCTGCTTGTATGAGTTTTGTTTTCTCTTGCACAGTGTACACCTTTCATAATTCTCTTTCACAAGGACTTCAAATTGTCCTACAAACTAGGAGAATCCTGTAACACACATTGCAGCAGCCAAATGATAGTCTACCTTTACTTTGGGAAGTTATTCTGTACTCTAAATATATCGCAGATGTCTAAATGTATTTTGGAATTGTGGGGAGGTAACAAGCTCACAGCACATTCCTCAGCACCTCCAGGGCGATTCCTCAGTATCTACTGCCGGACAGACTGTGACCCCGCAGCCCCTTGGCATTTTATCAGGCCAAGCTTTCACTCAAAAAAACATGCTAGAATGCCATAGACTTTGGTGGGGGAAAAGCCTAATCTAAGCCAAGGGAAGAGTGCTTAATCCAGGCAATTTGGTCACAAAACCCCACTTCTGAGCATCACTACAGCAAGTCTCAATCAAATCGGGAGACAAAAACACATTTAGCACAGCGGCCAAGGGGAAGAGAAGTAGAACTATGTAGCCAAAGCTCAAAAAAAGCAGAACCTGCGACATTTTGTAACAGTGCTCATGGCCGCTGATGCAGAGAGAGTAAAGGAGCTCTGAAGGCCCTACCCCCCGCCCAGCCAGTGCTCCAGGCTGCAGCACTCACAGGGGTGTACTGTCCCACTTATCACGGACATTAATTTCCACATCTCGCTGTTCAAGAAGGTATCTGGAAGAAAAGGGAGAGAACAAAGTTGTAACTTCATGCAGCTACTCACTCAGTCACATTCCCCTCTTTCAGAAGATGTAGCTTCAAGTTCATAGAGTAACTTCCACAGGTATGACAGGATCTTGCACTGGACTTGGGGAACTGTCAGCTGTGGCTGAAGGGGCATCAGCCAAATCTTCACCCAAAGAATAGTGCTCTACAGCATGGCCTGGCAGCTCCCTTTAATTTTAAGTGGTGCACATGGGGAAAAAGGGTAATCAAACGCATCTCTAACAGGGAAGCAATCTCAAAAAAAGTCTAGAGTACTTCTGCAGTACCTTCAGATTCCCCAACAATGCTCCCAGCCTGGATGCTTACAAATAAATGGCCAATTTTACGATGCCAGGGCCGGACTCCCAGGCTGCTCGTGGCTTTTCCAGACAAAAACAACAACATCAGTGCCACTCAGACCGCTCTTAAATCCTGCCACTTCCTTGTCTTGCACACTTAGGCTAGATCCAATGCTGCCAACATTCCCTCTTGGACACCTCTAGAAGCCGGGCTTTGCCTTGCAGACAAATCTCCTGCACAGCCTGGCTCAAGTTCTGTTTTTTTATCACCCGCCACATAAGTCCTCTCTTTCACTCCCTTCACCTTTGTTGTCTCAAACTTCAGGTTCCTCTGACCACAATCAACACACCAAGCAACACAGCTCCTTTCTACTCAGTCCCGTGTGGTCAATTTGTCCCCCCTGCTGTGACAGCACTCTCAGACTCTCATTTCTCCACCATTACTTCTATACGGGTCATATCAATCCTCTGTAAAGCCATCTCTCAGATTCCTCCTTCTACAGTAAAGCTGCAATTTACTGCTTACAATGATTTAATCTAACACAATCACAACAGATAACAATGTACCCCAGACCATATCTATCTGCACACTTACCCTTCACTAGTAAGCACCTTGAAACAGAGGTTCCTTTGATTATCTGGCATATCACACATTAAGAGATGGAAGAATCAAGCAGGATAAAAGAGTGAAGAACGGTTTTAGATTCAAACAATGAGATGTAGGAAAAGAGCCTGTTGTAAACTCTGGACCTTGCATTCACCCTGCAGACAACAAGCCCATTTGCCTCACTACAGTTAAGCAGTTATGCTGCTTTGAGATGAGCAAGGAAACTTGACCTGAAATTTTAGTATCCCCATATTTCTCAGAGATATTCCCACAGTCTATAGCACAAGGTGTCTAAACATTTCCATGATGATCGCGTTCCAGGGATCTAGGTTCCTACCAACACAAATACCACTTCCACTGGTAAAGAAAGAGCAGCTGGAGAGGAGCCTTGTGCAAGGAGATTTGCCACAGGCAGCATCCACACCCACGAGTACGCAGTGACCGTCTGCCACTCAGACACCTACCGGAACCGGCCACACCTCACCCGAACCTAAGCACCTCGGCAAAGACCGAGTGCACATCCAGCTCCTTGGGGTGCAAACAAGCTGCATTTATGTACGAGAAACAAACTGCCCTTTCCGCATCTCGGCACTGCGGCCGCCCTGGGGAGCCCCGAGGCTGAGACAGCCGCCCTGGGAGGCCGGGACGAGCTCCAGATAAACACGTCCTGACGAGGCCAGGCCGCCCCGACAGGCCCGGCCCCGCTCGCCCCGGTGACCAGGGCGGTTAAAGGACAGAGGCGGGTGCGAAAGACCCGCTCCCCGGCCCGGCCCGACTCACCGCACGCGGCTCACGTCGCCCTTCTTGCAGCTGGTGAAGAGGTCGCTGGTATCCATGGCCGGACCAGGCCGCGGGGCGGCGGCGCCGCATTGACACGGAGAGCAGAGGAGCGGCCGCCGGGCCGGGTCGGGCCGAGGGCAGCGACGGCGGGGCGGGAGCGGCGGGCGCTGTAAACACGGCGGCGGCACCGCCCGCCCGGTCCAGAGCCGCCCCCCCCGCAGCGCCCCCTGCGGCCCGGAGGAACAACTGCCTGCCGCGCTGCATGGGGACTCGCGAGACCGGGACTCGGGAAAACGGGACCTGCTCTGGAACAAATGGGAGGACTGATCTGGAACAACCCTGAGGAGGGGAGCTGGCTCAGAATATGGTTAGGATGGGGTTTGGAACATGTGGCAGGGCTCTTTCTGGATTACGTGCAGTTGCGATGAGAGCGGATCTCATTAATCTATTCAAAGGTAGGCGCCAAGAGGATGGTGCCAGACTCTTTTTGGTGGTGCCCAGTAACAGGACGAGGAGCAAAGGCCATAAACCAAAACACAAGAAGTTCCATCTCAATATGAGGAAGAATTTCTCTACGTTGGGGGTGGCAGAGCCCTGGAACAGCTGCCCAGGGAGGGTGTGGAGTCCTGGGAGGCATTCAAGCATTACCTGGATGTGTTCCTGTCATACGCTCTGGGTGACTCTGCCTTGACAGGGGGCTGGGCTGGATGATCTCCAGAGGTCCCTTCCAACCCTAATAATTCTGTGATTCTTTATGGGGTCCAGGTCTGGAGCAGATGTGGGATGGTGAAGAGCTGCATGGGACACATGGGACACAGGGCACACAGACAGTGAGTCTGGTGTGGAACAGAGGCTTCTACTAAGTCACTCTAACAGGAAAGGTGTCCTGGGCTAGTCCAGGGGGTGCTGGAGGGGTAGAGTACTCCTATGGGGGAAGCCTGTTTCCACAGCCTGGGCACCTGGCATGGCTCAGGGCTTCCACAGGAATCTGTGATGGGAGAATTAAGGAGTGCACTATGGGGAAGAGGGGCCAGGCTGACAACCCCCATCCTGGCAGAGAAACTCTGGTAAGCGCTGCATTACGAGATGCAGCAGACATGAATTCGGAGAGATCTAACCAAGCAAAGCACTTGCGCTCAAGTCAGTGTTCAGACACCCAAGAGGTGCATTTTATTGCAAAGAAAACAAAACCACAACCCTATTATTTCCAGGGGCAGACACAAGTGTTTCTAAGTGTTCTCCGGCAGCAATCCCAAGCAGTGGCCAAGGCTTGCAGTTTGTATCCAGCAGCAATGAAGGTGTTGAGAACAGCTCAAAGCACATCAGCCAGAACAGATGAAGGTGCTTGTTGTGTCTGTTTGAACTTTCCCAAACCTGCTGTGAAGGATAGATGTGCTCCTGCATGGCTCCAAAGGCAGATGGGAACAGACAAGTTGCTGATGACAGTGGCTGCAATGGGACCCTGCTGCAATGCTCTAAGGTCATGCTGCAATAATCCTTAGGATAATGTACCTTCATTTCACATCACATTCTCTGCCAGAGGATCCTTGAAGTGTTTCTAGAACTGTATTCTCAAGCTGCATTACATCCTTCACAGCACAATTACTGGGTCACTCCTCAATATTTCTTTCCACCCCACATACCCCAAGGCAGTGTGCAGGATGCAGAGTCCTAGAACATGTTAGACTCCATATCACAGGCACAGTTCCAGATAGCTGGGTGACACCACGGAGTAATTTGCAGCTTAGCCATCCCAGAGCACATCTGGCCATGATCCCACAGAGATGGAGAGCCACTCGTATTGTGGCCATGCATCCAGATGATGCTGTCAATGGTGTTCCTCGAGGCACTGCACCCCTCACAACAGCACCTGATGCTCTCTCTGAAGAACCACCTCCATTTCAAGGCAGAGTCCCTGCATTCTAGCTGTGGTCCCAAGGAGCAGAGGGAGCAAGTGGCAGACAAAGCAGGACGATGGAGGTGAGACCCTGTGTTGCTACCTTGGGCCTCTATACTGGTCACTCCAGGGAATGTCCCATCTCACTACTTTACAGACAAGGACGTCCTCACACAAACCATCCTTGACATGGCTGGTACAAGCCACTCTGCTCCCAGTCGAGTCCTGCAGCCCCTCGTGAATAAAGCAGGTTATCCTAGGCAAGTCACAGGAAACAAATATCCAAAGCTAAGAGAAAAGGTCTTTTTTTTCCTTTTTTTCCTTAAATTTTTCCGTTCCAACTCCCAACTGCCACGAGGTGTCAGTGTGACCAAACATTTAGCAGATGGAATTACGGTGATGTCCGAGTAGGTGGCAAAGTTTTCCAGGAATTGCTTTGTCTTCTGCATCTGCTCCGTCATCTGGCACACTGCTCTGAGAAGTCCAGCTTTCACAGTTTTTATTAAAAAGAAGTTTAACTACATTAGGATGATAGAAAAGCTTCCTGTTACAAATGCTAAGACAAAGGTTTTCTTCCTCTTTACATCCTCCCTGTGCAGAGCTGGAAATGCAAGCACTGGACAGAGTAAAGTGAGCTACCAACAACCTCTCTACAGTGCTTCCCAGCCCGCAGGTCCCCGGAGATGACCCGTCTCTGCAGGGCTGGCAGGAGAGGGACAACAGTGCAATCGACTTGACAAGACCAGCCTAGTGCAAAAAAATGATACAGAGAAAAAACAAACTGTAAAAGGATAAAAAGTATCACCAGACTAGAGTGAAATTCTATCAACTAGTAGATTTCTGAAGCTAAACTGGGATCATACAGCCAGGTGCACCCTGTCAGAGGCAGTAGAAAAGTGTCCTCAGCCTCACAACAGCCACCCTTAAAGTGTCTCTCAAATCACCTGGATGTTCCAGACAGAGAAGAGCATATCTGGAAAATCCTCCAGGCCACGAGAGGCCAGAAGGGCAAATTAGGAAAACTTGCTAGCTGATTATTGAGCCCACATAGCCCCCTTGGTTTCTTTAAAGTTTGAAGACTTTACACGAGATTGGGAGGTGCTGAGCCCAGGCGGAAGCATTGCTTTATCAGTGCCTTGTTTCTCTGAATTAGGATAGTGGAGAGAAAATAGGGCAGCAAAGCAACCCTTAGCAGGGACATGCACCAAGGAAGCAACTTGTGGGTGAAATGATTCACATCTGATTGGTGGCATTATCTTCTTAACAGCCACTGGGCATTAAAAACATATTTGATGAGGATTATTTGACTTGGAAAGATTTACATGGTGCAGCTGCCTAAAGGCCACAGGCATGCCAGGCCCCATTATGCTAAGTGCTATAAAAACTCCAGTTTTAACTCCATGCTTTAATTTACTCACCATAACAACAATTTCCATTTAATCCTGTGAGTTCCAAAGTGCCTTCAACACAGCAAATGGCCTTGTGCAGTTTTACTGCATAGACCCATCAAACTCAGCAGGAGGAGCCATCAGAGTGGTGGTCAGAGAGGACCATGTGGTCCACATACACTGACTGTCCCCCACTACCAGCTACTGGGGCAGGAGAAGGAACTCTGAGCATCTCTGCAACCCCACCAAGGTACAAAAGGAGCTGATGATCACTGTCTCCTACATAACACCAGGAAAGATACAGAGGCAGACTAAAAAACTGGAATCTGGATAGGAAATCAAAGGTTATCATCTTTCTTGAATCTCTAATAAACTGGTATCAGAGCGGTCCTACATCAAAGTGATCTGTGATTCAGTCTGTATGCAAAGCGCTACACAAACTGCAACAACAGACTCTTGCACCTTGACTTCAGGCACACACACCAGGGAGGAACATGCTAGAGGTCTCTACACATACAGTGATAGATTTACAGGCTCAGCATCAGGCTGCATATCTGGGGCCTTTGTATCAAAGGTTCCCTTCAAGACCAAGTGTGAAGCTGCATCTTGCAGGAAGAATTCATGCAGATCACCACTAGGGAGAGAAGTACCCATAGCACACTTGGGTGCCTCTGACCGAAACAAGTCGCTCAATCCCTCAATGACAGAAGAAACAAACGTTCTGGGATTTCAGGCTTGACAGTAGTTTAGGCAGGGCTCAGAGAACAATTAATTACACATATTCACGTGCCTTTAGCACATATCTTCAGAGATCTGGAGCCTCAAAGTTGCCTCAGGCATGCCTGAGAAACATTCATTGGGGAGCTCTTACATCCAATTCTCATCTCATCAGAACTGGCTCTTACATTGTTTAAATGAAGTGATTTTAAAAATGTTATCCTGATTTATACCTGTGGGATATTAAACACTTCCACCCTTCCCTCAGGGCAGGATGCTGTAATGGAAACAAAAGGATGAGAACATTACTTGTTCCCCTATTTAAAAAGTTTTACATAGTCTTTATATTTACCACAAAATGACCAACTGAAACCAAACTATCCTGAAAAATAGAACCAGAGTGGAAAAGGCCAGCCAGTTTAAAACTTACACTTAGACAAGGGCTATTCTCCTGCTGATTTCCCAGGGTATTGTGAAAGAGGCATGTAAACATCATCTTTGAGCAACACTCCAACCTAAAGCACGTTTTCATCTAAAATGCTTCACCATGGCACTGAATTCTCTGCAATCAGTCAAGCAAGGGTAAAGTGCTCAAACTTTGCAAGCTCAGCTTGGAGTTGTGGAGTTGAAAAAAGGAATGGGGCTGTTTGTGGTACCAGGGGTGAAATGAGATGACAGCAGGGAGTGGGTGGGAGAGGTGTTTTCCCCAGATGTAAACATCAGCTCATATAGTTAGTAGCTGAATGCTAGAGCCCTAGAAAACCTATTTTCACATGGGGAATGCAAACTCTGCCCAGGACATTGATGGAATCTTGGCTCCCCTCCATCCAGAATGCACAGGTTTTAATGCACCTGCATGGACTGAATGGGATCTCTAGGTCAGGATCTGGAACGTGAATCTACTCCCCAAATCTGGACTCTTGGTGGCAGGCAGCCCCACCATCTGTTTCTCGAGTCCAGACACTCTCCAGCCACTACCACAGAGCTACAGTAAGTGCATTTAAAGGTGATGAAAGCATTGGTGCTACTGATAGGAACACACACACGGAGATCTGTAAACCCACCCCTCCTGCCTCCCTCTGTTCCATGATACTCCTGGCTCCTAGCCTCAGATGCAGGCTCAGGACTTCCATAGGGAAAACTTGCCCAAACACCTGTTCAAAGGTTTTAAGAAGTTCCTGAGAAGCCACCTGATCCCATGGTCCATCAGTCAAGATAGGAGAGAAACAAGTGTGTTCAAGTGGGTGGTTCCCTCCTTTCTTTTTCTAAAGATGTGTGTCTTCCTCAAACACATCCACATCCTCGCTCGCCTGCTTATTGATCAGGACATCCCAGCTGTCAGGCCCATTGATGGTGTTTCCACCGTTCACGCTCGGCTTCTTCTCCTGCATTTCCGACTGGCTGTCACTGGCCACGTCCAAGGTGGGGTTGTCATGGCAGCCATTCTCAACAAAGCGCAGCTCCTCACCGTGTGACTGCCAGGGATGAGAGGACACAAATGGAGACAAAGGAGGACAGGTCTTAATGCTGCTGAGAAGCACAATCAGACCAGGCTATGAGGGTCACTGAGAACTTTGAGGAGTCAGTGGGAAGAGGTAGATTTATTCCCAGCCCAACCCTCACAGTGGAAATGAGCTGTCCTAAGCACATTTGCATCTCTCTTACACCTAAATGAACTACACTGTGGCTTCAGCAGCATATCCAGTTATGTCCCATAACTGGATGGGGTAAAACAATTGCTCTCTTTACTTTCCAATCTCCTCCATCCCAAGGGCTAAGAGTCTGGTCACCTTCTCCACCCATCCAGTGCTCACCATGTTCTTCATCTTGGGCAGGCGTCTCTGCCAGCAGTTGTAAATGAGCCCCAACACAATGATGATGGCACAGATGGAGCCAATGATCACCAACACCACAAAGAGCTTCCCGTAATCACTGCGGGTCTGGTTAGGGTGCGACTGGCAGCTTGTAGTGGTCGAGTAGTTCTGGATACCAATCTGGAAGGAAGGAAGGAGTATACTAACAGTCCTGACCTGCAGGCAGATAAAATCCTGTTCAGACTTTCCAGGGTTCAAGTACAAGACAATGAATGTGGGCAGAGGAACTAAAAGCCAGGATTGGAGACTCAGGTTGTACACTGTCTTGCATTACTAGAAAGCTCTTAACTATGCATAACACTATTTTCCATGAAAGCTGCCACATCAGCTGTGGCACCTGACAATAGGCAAATAACAGGAGGCACAATTTTATTTTGCTTACCTGCACAAAGATATCACACCTTTGTGTACAATAAGGAGGCTTTCATGGGAGAAACTGTCCAAGACTGAGAGTTCTCAAGACAAACTACAGACCACTGACAGGTGCTGAGGCTTTGGTAACTACTTGGCAGAGAATGTAAACCTAATAAATAGGTTTCCATTAAAGCTTAGGTCCTAAGAGGGCATAGTGGTCTTTACAAGGTCTTGTAAGTGTACAGCTGCCTGCTCAGCCTGAAAGCTTAGGAATAGCTGCCCTAGAAACTGGCCCCCTGTGGCTGTCAGCAAACAGCCCAGCCTTGGTCCAACTTGGCAGATTTGAAACATGTTACGTATCAATTCAATAGTAAGTGTGATAGGTGTAAGAGAATATCCTCCGTCCTCCTTGCAATCTCATGCTTGTGCAAGGGCAGCACTGTGAGCAGAGCTTCATTACTGACAGAGACAGAGTCAGAGGCATGGAGCAACGAGGCTCTGGTAGGACTCACGTTAACATGGAGCCACAGTTGCAAAGTCAAACCTTGCATCCTCACAAATCCTTCTTTCCGGACAGTTCTAGGTACTGACACTTCAGTCACACAATTTCTGCAGGGTTGGCTTTTTGCACTTTCTCTGGTGTAAGCCAATCAATACACCACTGAGCACTTAATTTGCTTTGTCTAACTGCACCAGTTTGTTAGGTCAGGGAAAAAACCCGAGAGCAGACAGCCATCAAGCCAGTGGCGCAAACCTGCTGCTAAAATCAGCAAAATTACTCCAGTGGTTGGCACAAAAAACTCAAGCAGAATCAGGTCCTCAGTGCCTACATACCCTGTAGGACAAAAGGGCAAAGCCAGAGATCATGGGACTGATTTGTCCTCATCTCTATCCTCTTCCAAGCTGCCCAGGGTTAGAATGGAATATGTGAGGCCTAGAGGCAGCTGAGAGAGAAGTCTGGCATCCATTGACCCAGGTCCTCTGCCTGCCCTTGTGGAGGCAGCTCTTTAAGGAGTGAAATGCAGACCCTGGCATTGTAGGAGGTGTGCGAACATGTCAAGAGAAGCCAATGTATGTAACACAGCTGCAGGGTGACCAGGGCCAAATTGTGGGGCAGCACCCACACTGCTTTTGATAATAGTATGGAAGGGGTGACACTGAGAATCCCAACAAAATGAATGTGTGAGAAGCAGTCTCACAACCAAGCCAAGAAAAGCAGAGAGGGAATAACCCAGTTACTCTCTTAAAAAGGAGCAGACATTTGATGGCCTGGCTACTACCAGTGAGGAAAGAAGGGAGTTTGCCAAGCATCTGACTCATCTGTTTGCCTGCTGTGGGTTCAGCACTTGGTTAGACAGAGATATGCTCCCAGTTTTTTTTTTTCAAGTTGCTTATTTTAATTGTATAACTGGTCTTAACAAACGGATGCAGGCAGACAGGCTCTTACCTCAGCTAAGCTCCTCTTAACATCCCCCAGTGCCATGAGAACATCTTTTGTAGGGATAATGCCTGTAAAGTAGAGGGAGAGATCAGTGCTGGTCTCAGCTCAGGTGACTCAGTCATACATATTCATCAGTCTAAAATACCCAAAAGGATGGAGGCAGGGAAACACACATTTTTGTTCACTGATATTTTATGTCAGGAAGCTGAAAGGACACAGGATCACAGGCAAGGGTACCTACAAATACTCTCTAAAGGAGTAAAAAAATCCATGGATGAACCAATATCAGAACAACCTAGGTACCCTCCCCACCACCATAGAAGCTCTCAGGATCTGTGTCTGCTCTGGGAGCAAGCAACAGCACTCAAAGTCATGGAGACAGATTCATAAAGGTCATAGAAGCCATTATGTCAACATTAGAAACCTCTGTCACTAAGCGGGCAGGAAAATTACCCCTGTACCAAAACGGGAATAAAGACATAGTAAAATGTTCCAGTCCAGCCCATGTTCACAGTCAGCTTTTGTTTCTTTGGGGATAAGGGAAGGCACTATGAGGACCATCCTAGTTCAGACAGAACTGATAGGTTAGGAAGTGAACCAAGAGCAGGTTGTCTTATCCTACCATGGAGGGGAGTACACAACCATACGGAGAAAGGTGACATGCTCAGGGAAAGGCAATCCAGGGAGGCAGCAAAGCTGAAGGCAAAGTGCAGAAGATAGACCTTTGTGCAAGCAGTGAGGGACAACCCAGAAGGCAGATGTGAAGAAAGATGTCCTCAGTCCCTCTCCATCCCTCAAATCCAGTGAACACTGAGAACTGGTGGGATTGAAATGGATTGGAAAGCAAAAGCTCCTTCCAACATGGCTGTGTACCTTCATTTGTGAGCCCCTTATATACACTCCCCATCACAGGAAGGCTCCTTCTGCCAGCACTTACCCTGCTCCCCTGCCAGTGTCATTAGCAAATGCTTGTCATTCTCATTGGGTTTGCTCAGAGAGATGAGCCAGCGGTCCTGCAGCCTCTCTGCCTGCCTGGAGAAGGCGTCCTCCACCAGTGCCAACAGCTGGGGACCCCTCTCCAACCGAAATTCCTCCTGCCACAGGAAAGGAACCTTGGTGAGTGCATGGTAGGGACAACGCAGCTGTAGTACTGCAGGGCTGGTACAGCTGAGACCTCACATGTATCCAAAAGCCAGCAGCATTAAACCTGCTGCAACAGTCCACTGTACAGTGCCACAGGCTGGACCCACAAACGTCTTCTGATGCACCAACCTTCCTCCTCAGCTCCTGTGGCAGCTATATGGCCCACACCAAGTCCAGTTCTCCTGGCACACAGCAATCCTGAAGCAACATTATGATGTAAGGTGAGAAGGAAGCAGCAAGGCTCTTCCTCACAGCTAGCGCTGGGTCAGCAGGTGCCGCTCAGCCTGACATGCTCCAGCCATCCCTCAGCAGGCTCCTTTGCTGCTTTCTCATTCCTGTGTTTCTATTCTCATCCCCAGTTGCCATGCCAACCTGAAGGCCACACAGATGATTAATAAAATGGAGAGTTCTTGTTGCCATGGCAACTTGAAGCGCTCAGGGCAGGCACAGGCCTGCGCCAAAAATGGCCTAATTGGAGAAGACATCGATGACTGGAGCCTGAATCACAAGAGCCTGGCAGTGCCTCCTCTCATCAAATTATGTGTTTTGGTATGGGGAGGCAGGAGGAGCTGCATGAGGAAGCAGCACCATGATGTTCAGCTGCAGCTCCAGCTCATGGTCCCACTGCAAGTCTGAGGCTCTCTTTTGGGGGATGCAGAGGAAAGGACAGCAGCTGAGCCAGGAGCAGGAGAACAGAAGCAAGATGTTTCTGGTGATGGGGAAAGCAGAGGTTGCAGAGCACTGATCAATTCTCCATGGTGGAGAGGAGTGAATAGTGAAGGAGCCTGAATGCACCTGTGCCAATTTGGAGGTCACCTTCTGAGGCACAGCCAGGTACCACTGCTGGGTCAGATCCTGCAGTCCTCACTTGGACAAACTTTCCAGGTGTGTTGAGTGGGAGACTTGCCCAGAGAGAGACTGAAGTGAAGGGAAGATTTTCCCTTCCCACTGGGAAGACAAATGGGTTTCCAGCTTAACTCAGAAATACAGACATGGTCCCAGCAGCAGGTAAAAGCCTGGTGCCATGAAGTGTATTGAAGGTCGAAGTGCAACCTCTGGAAGGAGCTAAGCACCGTCCTTGTCCCTCAGCTTTTCAGTGGGACTCAATACACACCAGATCATGGCAGCAAAACACTGAAATATGTGAGGAATATCCATTCACACTAATTTAAACTATACCACTTGCAACACAGGCTCTCCCTCAAAACCCTGGAAACCCAAACACCACAGAGTTCCGATACAGAATCCAAAAAACAAAAGGGACAGGCAGACAGTAGGTGACATGCCCAAACTGAGCAAATTACTAAGGGTAAGAAACAAACTGCATCAACATCAGTAGAAAGAAGAGTTTGATTCCAGCTTCACTCATGCAAAATGGTAATGGGAGGCATGGAACAATGAGATGCTCACATTAAATATGTATGTTGACAAATGTCCCTTTGAATAAGAGGTAGTACAGCACAAATCATTCACTGGGAAATATGCTTTGAAACATGAAATCAAGTAGAAAAACAGTTCAGTCCTGCCTATCCCAGGGCACCATCTTCCTCCAGCAAGGCAGAACTGAGGATTCAACAGCAAAGACATCATTTGATCAGAGACATCTGCACATTTGCTTTTCAGTTCTTCCCCTTACAGTTGTTTAAACAACACAAGTGCAAGTGACCATAGAAAGGAAATTACTACATATTACAAAATGAACCAGTATTTAAAGTCCACAAAGATGGGAGAGAGAGTGATGGGCACATGAAGGAAACAGGGCAGAAGGACTCTGGTTTTCAAATACTCCTTTTCTGTGTTACAATTGTGAACTGTAGCAGAGATACTTAAAACCATCCACACTTGTTTGCCTAAATTAGGAGGAAAAAGACTGACTTTTCATCTATTCTTAGAGCAGTCGGCATGCCTTACTGTGTATAGGAATTTACCCATTTTCCCTGTCCCCCAAAAAAGTCACCTTTAAAAGAAAGAAAAACAAAGCAACCTAGAACTCACCAGTACCGGCAAGAGGTCAGTGCCACAGAGCAACCCTGCAGTAACAGAACCAGCTGGCTCTGCCCACAGCAGCAGCCCCTGCCCAAAGCGGGAGTGCAGATGCACAAGACCAGAACACAATTCCTCAATGGAACATTTTGGTCTTAGGTTGTCAGGCTCATCATAGTTTCTTAGAATTATGAAAGGCACCTTGACCCCAGGCCTTTCACAACTGGTTTTTAAGTGCCTCATAAAAGGCCCAGCAGAAGTGAACAAGCCCTTTTATTGGGGATCCACAGTGGACTCTGGGCTCATGAATCAACTGCAGTTTTATGAGGATGGATGGACAGGCATTGGATTAGCAGAGCATGGCTGGTTAACAGACACAGATAATATACAAGATAAAAGGGTGACGAGAAGAGACCCTTTAGGAAGAATTAGTGATAGCTGCTTGATACTTATCCATGCATAGTGCAAATGGGAGTCCCTATTCCGCTGAGCCATCAGAGCATTGTTAATATATGCTGGAAGGAATGGAAGGAATAGGAAGAGAAGGAAGGAGAACTGCATTCACTCCTGCAAGAAGTGCAATGTTAAAAGCTCTCATGTCTCATGACAATCCAGGTACTGACTGGCACAGACTAACAGCCAGAAGTTAGTAAAAAATCCAATATGGAACTGACATGTGCTAGACTTGGAGCAAAATCATCTCTCTCTACCCACTCTTTTTCCCT
Source organism: Brachypodius melanocephalos (assembly GCA_013398615.1). Taxonomy (NCBI): domain Eukaryota; kingdom Metazoa; phylum Chordata; class Aves; order Passeriformes; family Pycnonotidae; genus Brachypodius; species Brachypodius melanocephalos. Next base: position 645,640 of record VZSR01001459.1, read on the forward strand.
TTTGGAGAACAAGAATATTTCTGTCCTCCTCCCCTTCTCTTCACAGTCTCTGCAGGTTGAGATTTAGTATTTTAAAATGTTTTGTGGTGAAAGCAGACAGCGAGAGCTGTGCCTGACTTTCCTAAACACCATTGCCCCCATGCCATCAAGTCTCTTTGGACTGACTTACACAGTCAATGTTATCTGACATATTCAGGATGATATAGTTCTTTCCTGCAAGGTTGCTCCAGTCTTTGCAGATCACCTGGAGAGACAAGACAAAGACAGCCGGGTTCAGATGTGAATGTAACTGCTGCTGAAAGCACAAGGTACACAAGTGACCAGAGCAAGGTGCTGTGCCATACTCCCATAGCACTTCTCAAAGGATGTGACTGTCCTTTAACTCTCTGCTCTAAGGAGGAATCACCATTCCAGTGCTAACACAGAACAGGGACAAAGTTACTCTGCTTGGTACTTTCTCACCAGTCATCTCCTGCTACATATCTTCTCTTAACCAGCTGTCAGTTTGCTGGATTCAGGAACTGCAGTTCACCTCTCCTTTCCCATAGGCTCTCCTAGACCCAACATCCTCACACATAACTGTACTCTGCTCCACCTGCTTGGCATCAGGTCCCTGCAGGCAGCAGCAGCAAAAACAGCACTTTCTTTTCACTCCCTTTCCAGAAATCCTTGGAGCCATATTTGTCCTGACACTTTCAATAATGCAGGCTGAGGAAACAACAAGCTTTCTCTGCTGTGCAAGCCCCAGAGGAAAGATGTTCAGCTTCTGTTTATCAGAAGCAGGAGTTTGTGCAACTGGGAAGATGTGAGGGGCCAGGGCTTTCACCAAGGATGATGGATACCCTTAAGAGTACCTGTGACTAACTCTCCCTGAAAATTCAGTTTTGAGTGAGTAAATAGAAAAAACTGCTTCCAGCAGTCAGACTTAGGGACTTAGGTGAAACACTTCCCAGGAGTGAAGTACCTAAATATCCCCACTGCAACATCCCACCCCAGCCCCTGCTCCCAGTGCAACCTGTGCCGAGTCCCAGGGCAGCTCAGTTGGCAGCATGGCCATGCGGGCATCCCCGGCCTGTGGTGATGAGCTCCTCTCTGCCGCCGCAGTCTCAGTGGCTGACTCAGTGTCATTCCAAACGGGATCCAGCGCAGGCTCATCAGCTCTGTCCCATGGAGACACAGAAAGGGGGTGCTGCTCACTACCAGGAAGAGTCTGGGCACCTGGGGAGCTGCTTGCAGGAGAGGGTGTCCCCACAGGCATTTCCACTGTCTGCTCCATTTCAGTCAGCATCGTGGGCTCCAGCATCTCCCATCCCACCGTGGGCTCTGAGACCTCCTCCCTGGCTGAATGCTCTTCCCCACCAGCCTCCGCCGTGGTCTCTGCAAGCTCTGCTCCTGTTGTAGCCACAGTCAGCTCCGAATCTGCTCCCCCAACAGCCCAAGTGTCTCCAGTCGTTACCTCAAAGAGTTCTTCCAAATCACTGGGAGATCTTGCAGCAACAGTAGTAGAAAAAGTAGACGGCACAGGTAGAAGACCTGGTCCCATGCTGCTCCCAAGGTCTGAGCCTGGAGAAACAGAGTCCTCTTCTTGCCCTCCTATGGCTGTCTCAGTCACAACATCTGGCCTGGCAGAGGCTGTGGAAAACAGAAGGGAGAAGGAGTCCTCTTGGTCCACTGGTTCAGAAGATGTAAACTCTGGTCCAGAGGTCTGAAGGCTCTCCATTCCTCCTCTTGAGTGGTCTATAGGGAGCAGCCCCTCCTCTTCCTCTAGTGTGGAGAAAGGTGTGTGTAAGTCAGGCTCCACAAATTCTGCTGGTGGCTGGACAGTGGCCATTTCCCACCTGTCTACCTGTGTCCCATTTTGTTTCAGCAACGTCTTCTGAGATGAAGCAGGAAAGGTATAATCTAGAAAGAGATCCAAAAGACTTCGTGTTACATCTGAACTAAGAACTCTGAGAGGCAGAGAATACCCCATTATATGTGCCCAGCCACAGGTAGGGGTGAAATGGAGAGAGACCCTCCAAGAGCAAGTAGCCTGCCACAGCAAAGAACCATCCCATCCAATATGTGCACTTCTCTATCTACCCATCCCATCCTAGTGAACCCATATTCCCAAGAGAATTTCCATGTTTGTTTTCTCCACATCTGTTTGTCCATAGGCACTTTCACAGACAATAATAAATAAAAGTTTTTACACCTGGCATCTTTAAGTTGAGGTTATGAGTGTTAGGAATCAGCTGGAACCCGGATATTCATATCAGATGGGATTGAGAAAGATATGGAGTGGTAGCAGCAGTCAGCCACAAGCTAAATGGGAAATACTACAGAAGAGAAACTAAAGCACAGAAAACCAAATCCTCCTTCCAGGCACACCCAAGTAATACCACCAAACCCTGAATTAACCTGGGCATATTTGAAATGCAGAATTTTAGTTTGTACAGCACTTCAGAGCAGAAAAGTCATCCCACAAACATCTGCATTAGTTTTGCTCTGCTACAGCAACTGAATCTAACTCCCTTGCCTCCAACTACAGCCCCTCTTGCTCTGTGGCTCTGACCACGTATGAAAGTGTTGTTGCTAGACAAACATAGATGCTGAAGGAGACGCAGCTCACAAATGGAATGTCAGAGCAGGCTGGGGTTTCTTCTGGAAACTAACAAGGAGCTGGGGACCCAGGAAAAGGAAAGTAACTGTAAGATCAGATATGTTTAGCTCAGGGTTGCAGACACAAATTGAGCAAGCATAATTCAACCTTCATCTTTCTTAAGAAACTGCTCATACCCACAGAGTTCTGTTTCAGGAGTCTGCATCCCAATTAATTCCCTTTTTCCCCAAGCCAAGCACAGCACATTCTCACTGAGAAAGGAAGGAAGATGATCCCTTCACAGCCAGAAATGAGCCCCCTGCTCTGTCTATGGTTATTAAGTAAATGACTGTCTGAAATTCCCAAGGCTCCCATCTCCTCTCCTGTCTGCCAAAGCAGATGCTCCACTGAGCACAGTGGGCAGCAGCTGTCTGGATGCCTTACAGAGATCTGCACAAAAAAACTCCATGCGTCCCTGACTCCAATCCATCGCTCACTGCTGCCAGAGTGGCTGTAAGGTCCCAGGCAGAGAAGGCCATGCCAGCAAACACATCCATTGTCCTGGGTATTCCCTGGCAATCACGACTGCCCATGCTACTCCTGCCCAACCCTCCTGAGCAGAAAACACACTGTTCAATCCACCCCAAGCAGGAGATGTAAAAATCCTCCTGTTCAGCTGGTGAGTGGATTCCCTAATCCATAGCTTATTCCCTTTATGGTGTCAGCAGCTCCTCCCAGATGTTGCCCAAAGGTGTGTGTTACCCAGCTGCTGACATTCAGAGCTGTGGCGTGGAGACTGGCTCCCAGTTCTGTCTGCAAAGAAGCCACTGAGATTCACTGCCCAGGGCAGGTAGAAGTCATGTTGCTTTGCTGCTGTGTCTCACTAGAGAGCACCCCCAACTGACACCCCACCCAGACCCTGAGGATTAAAAGATTTTTTGCTTCCCAACAGCCAGCTGGTGATGCTTCCTCATAGGCCAAAGAGGCTGGTAAGAGCAATCAGCAGCAGCACAGACCAAAGAAAACCCATCTCTCCTCTACTGCCTGGTACCTGTCTTCCCAAAGGCCCATACCAACAGGTAACATCCCAGTGTCTGCAGACATGGTCACTGCCTTGCTGGATGGATGGCAGGGAACAGCCACAGGCTATGGGATTGAGGAGGTTTGGGTGGGACTGTCTTCAGACAGATAGTAAAGCTTAGTGCGTCTCCCAGGACTCTGCTCCTACTCCTGTTGCAGGGATAACTTAGGGTTTACACCAAGAATCCCCTCTGCCCTGACATGCTGTGGGTGAAAAGTGGGGTTTCACCCTTTAAAACAAGGCCCTGGCAGACGAGATGTTAATTTTCAAGGATCAGTGATCCAGTCTGCCATCTCCTTTGCCTAAAGACATCATAAGATATTCTGAACTCCTTTACACCTTCCTCTCTTCCATACTCTTCTTTCCACCTGGAGCAGAGCATGAACTGGCAGGCAGATGGGCATAGCAATAAAGCAAACCACAAAAAAGCAGCATGAGGTTTGTCCCGTGGGACCAGAAATCCTGCCAGCATGTCAGCTCTCCTTTGAAGTCACACACTCAACTTTCCTTAAAGTGCTCTGTCACAGATTATTTGGCTCCCATGGGGAAAAGCCCCACATGGTGCAGCTGTGCTACCTTTCCACCAAGATCTAAAGATCTTGGAGGAACTGACACCTCTGCCATCTCTTCTGGGCAAAGAAAGTTTAGGATTCATCCCACTCTCTCCCAGCAGCCCAATCTTATAGCCTCCCTTCTATCTTACAAGGCAGCCAAACACTGAAACCTGAGCCGCTTCTCTAGGCCAACAAATCAACAGGGTAGAAGCAGACACAGGAATCCTCACACTTGCTACTAACTGGGTTAACAATCTCACTTGTCATCAGTTTCCCCACTACCCTGAATGTTAAGCTGGGAACATCCTTCCATCTGGTTCATAAGACCCCACTGATCGGAAACTCAACTCCTCTCATATCAGGAGAGGGCTATTACTCAGATTCAAACAGGGAACAGTGAAACTTGAGGCATCGGGGTGCTGGATTGCGCTCCTTAAAACAAGGATCTCTCCCCGTAACCTAGTTACCAAAGGTGTTCAATCCCTTCCCAGGTTCAGGAAGGATCACAGAATTATCAAGGTTGGAAGAGACCTTCAAGATCTAGTCCAACCATCAACCCAGCAGCACTATAATCATCCCTAAACCATATCCCCAAGTGCCACATCCAGATGCCAACTATGATGAGTCAATCCTTCCTTCCAGACTCTTCAGCTAGACAGTTCCCATCTGGAATCATCTCCTCCTGTCTCATTAACAAGGGCATCTGTCAACTTCTCAAGATTAGGTGTCTTTAAGGCACTCAAATTTTCTTTTAGATTACACCCCTCTTCTATGATTTGAAGGAATTTTTGCAACCTGTCCATCTCCCTGGTATGATCTCAGCCCCTAAATTGGTCCCAGCATATTTTTCCCAAGCCTCCATCCATAAAAACTGTCCTGTCACTCATCTGTGCAATGCAGAACTAACAGCTTGACCATTTGAAGAGTCTTCTCAGCATTTCCCTTGATTCCTCTTCCCTCCAACCCTAAGGGAACTCAAATGGCATCTTCCATTTTTAGCATCTCTTCCAGCATTCGGATAGCAGTTCCTCTTCAGCAAGTGGTTTACAACCACTTGGCCCAACTAGTTGTCCTCTACCTTCAGCAGACCCGATACACCCAGTTCCCATGCTCTGGGCATGCGGCAGTGCACCCATAGACCTTGCCACCTTCTCACGCCAGTGCCATCCACTTCCTTTCTCATCACTTTTGTGGGGAGGAACAGCAACCACAGAACAGACGCAGAGAGACACAGCAGCCTGTGCTTCCTGCTGCAGAAATGGGACAGTCTTCTGCTAAAGGAGACTGGTATTATGGAACTAGCTGCAATGCCAGATTTGCCTGTTTCGTTTATCAGCTCATCTAATTTCAGGGAGGAAGCAGAGCTCTGCCAAGCCCAAGGATGCCCGAGGAGGGAGGAGGTAGTAACTGCTCACATCATCAGCTCCTTTCCTGCCAGGGTCTGCTGTCTCCCACCAAGACCAGCAGTAGGCTGGAGCACAAGAGGAGCTTGTGGCTACACATAGACATGGCATGTGCCCCTTCCCCACCACAAACAAGAGCAATCAAGCCACAATGGAGCCAGCCTGATCACAGGGGGAGACAGCTCAGGAGAAACAACCACTGTAATGATGAAACTGTCCCAGGACCTATGGCAAACAGTCTAGCAGGAATGGACCAGAGGAGTGTAACAGGCAGACACAGCTCTACATCATGTACACTCCCAGAGCTTCTCAGCCACAACATCTCCTTGGGAGTCTGGTTCACCAATATGAAATTACATATCTCTATCTCCCCTCTTTGCCACCACATCCTTAGCTTCACCCCTTAATGCTTTCCATCAGTAGTGATATTACACATATTGCATTATCCAGCTGCCTCCCACAATTGCCCAGCTTTTCCCTTCCAAGCTCTCTTACAAAAACCCTCGGGCAGTATTTTTCAAAGAAATCATCTTTCACAGCCTTTCCAAGTCTTGCCCTTTGCATCTCCCAGCAGACCCAGGTCTGGGTCACACAGATCCATTTTCTTTGCCTAGGGAGATGATTTTCCCTGAGAGATGTGAACATGAGCTTCAAACCTCTGCAAAAGCCCCCATTCAGGCAATGTCCTGCTTCCTCCAAAATCAATACCAAAATTTCCCTGGTATCAGATGGGCCAAGACATGGCACTGTGCCAAAGCACAATTCCCCAGCCAGACATTTCTGCTTCTCCATAATTCAGAAGAGCTGGTCTCAGTTACTGCCCTACAAGGTTCCCTGCCCTGTATTTGCTATTAACTGTTTAAAGCAACTGTGACAACTCAGAGTGAGGGTGATCCTCATTGTTTTTAAAACACATAACCTGACCATAAGGTGTTTATTGGATTAAACTGGAAGATCATGTTAACCAGTGATTGAATTACTGATAACTAGACGGTACTGTAATAAAGACAAGACCATTCCTGGGCTTCAATCCGAACACACAGCCTCATTTGCACTAGAACAACTGCCAACTTTGGGAATCACAAGGTGCACTCTACTAAAAATGCAGCCAGGTCTAAAACTGTATCCGTCTTCTTTTTTGCAGTACAGAATAGTAAGGCTTACTGCAAAAAAGTTATACTCCAAATGACTGAAACCACAGGGGGACTTTAAAGTGGCAAAATACAATTACTGGTGCTGGAACTGAGCCAGTTGGCGCTAATATACTAATCTTCCAGAATAGCTAGGAGAGGTTATTATCTGCACCTCCAAGACAAGTCCACACACACAAAAGAGATCACAGTCAAAAGAGAGACCCAAAGTAGCAAAGTGATTAGGCCTCGATATGGTTGAATTTGCTTGAGGTACAGACCGGGCACCAAGGACTACAGCTGTTCCCAAATAGCCTCATACCTTATTCCAGGTCAGCACACAGACTGCAATAAAGGCAGAATAAGTCATCCTCACCCAACACAGTCAGGGATAGCTGCACCAGAGTAACACCCTGCCCAGAGACACCCTCTGTCACGGGTCAGCCTTTAGCAGCAATGTCTTGGCAGAGCTAGCTTGTCCCAAGATAGGTCACCCATGTCCCTAAACCAGGGCGTGAACAACAGGCACCCTGGGAGCTGAGCTTGGGCAGGTGGCTGCTCAGCACTAAGCTGCTTATGGAGACAGTCTTTACCAGGTGCTTCACTTCATTAATGCTTGGCTTGGAGACAGTATTAAGAACTGCAGATCTGCTGTCAGTCTGGATGAAGAGGAAGTAGATTTCAGTAAGGCTGAGAGATACTAGGATCTCTCTGGCCAGAGGCAAGTAATTCATCATGGAAGGAAGTGAATCTCACTATCAGAGAAGATGGAAGGTATTTTATTCCATTAGCTGGTCAGAAAACTTACTTTTTCTTGAATATAGTCTTTCTAACTTGTCTGTCCCACTATCCCTCATCCTAACTCTCTCGGGAATCCCTTCTGCTAATTACTATGAATAATTAAAAGATTACAATTTCTTCCCCCATCCCACAAAGCACCACATGCTGTCCTAGGAAATCACCAATCTATAAGACTAGATTTGATAGCTCCCAGTACAGTCATCCTTCGGTCTTCAAGCACCTTGGAGCTAAAAGAGCAGTCCCTGGTGTAATTAAGTGAGCTTCATGACAGCCCACTGTAACACTGGAAAATGGGATGATGCACTCCAATCCTTGAGTACTCAGCTGTTGAGCAGGGGAGGAGAGGTACTAAGTGCCCTCCATGCACTAGACATTCACAAGTCTTATATCCATTTTCAGGAGCCCACTTCCCAGCAATTACTGATTAGGCTGCCTCAGACTCAAGCCTTCACTGGAAGAGAGGAACATGTGGGGCAGTGTATCCTGACTGAGTCAAAGGAGAACACTCAGAGCTGCAAACAGGGAGCGCTCCAGGGTGGATACACCACCATGTAACTCTTTCACCAAAAACAAGGAATTCAAAGAGACCTACAATCCTACCGATTCCCATCTTCTAGCCCTAAAGCTGGATGAGATGTTTTATCTGTTGTCTGTCCTGTGTAACAGCAGGAAACAGAGCGGACTGGAAGCCTCCAGGCAAAACAAGATGGAGAAATGGGAAGAAAGGAAAGGAGGATAGGAAAAGCCAGATGCAAGACCTGCAGGTCCACTCCAGAGTTCATCTGTGGCTCAGGCCAATTTACCACCCAAAGGTGAAGCAAAGCTCCCAAACCCAAACTACAACCAGGAGCTTCTGGGTTCCCTGGAAGCCTGAAGAGATGCAGAAGTAACAGGTTCACAGCTTCACTGACTTGCCTTTTGGCTGCAGTACAAATCACACACTGCCTCTTTCCATAAGGATATAGAATCCAAATTCCCACCAGACCTAACGCATCTCCTCCACTTGTGGCTCCACTGGGTAGCAGCTGTGCATGGCGTGACACACACGCAAGTGCACATTTCTGTGCACCCTCAGACAGAATGAGAAAAATGTCAGGGCCCTTCCAAAAGTTGGTGCTCACTGATGTCAATATAGAATCACTATTTCATGGCGTAAATCAGCAAAAGCACATTATTCAGTAGAACCAGAGCCTCAGGCTGAGCTCTGCTCTGCCACTGGGAGTTTGTTCTCACTTTCTAATGGATTAACAGGTGGCCCTAGAAATGTTTTCTAGAAACATTTTTAAAGTATGTTTTTTGTGCACTTCACAAAAAAAAAAAAAAAAAAAGGCAGCAGCTGTGAATTGTTATTGCTTTTTAGCTCTTGTAGCCTTGAAGTCACACAAAGGCAGGGCAGTCTCCCCACACAGAGTTCAGATGGACATAAAAAAATGGAGAGATGGAGCTAACTAATACAGCTTTTGAATAGCAGGACAATTGGCCTATCTGCAAGACCCCCACCAGTTCAGGCCCAATATCTTTATACAAAGACAAAAAGAAGCCAGCACAGGTCTCCTTTCATAGCAGGTAAATTTCTCTCTCTAGGAGTACAACAATCCTTTTCTGTGCCTTGACTGATGCAGTGTTTCCAGTATGTGCCTGGGACAGAGCTACCAACTATGCTGGGCTATACTTCACTGAAGGAAATCTCACATAAGGAAAAACTTATGTCATAAACTTTTTTTTTCCTTAAACAGCAGCTGTTTAAAACTGTTTAATGGATTTATACATTGAAAATAACCAAACAGATGTCCTCAGTTCCACAACCTATCACATGGCATCTGTCACACATGTAGCACGTAAGTTCCACTGGTTGGGTGCATCTCTCATACAGAGGCTATGCATGACAGGATAAGACTGCCCAATTTAGGGATGCTATTACAATATCCTTTATTGTAAAATGATACATGGTAGGTTTCTAATTAAATTTTAAGTAGAAATGTGCTCCCAGCTCTTGAATAATTCAAACTGTTCTATTAACCAAGGTTCTGAAATGCCATTGAGACATGAGCTCTGGACACAGCAACTGTCAGGGGAAGAAACAGCACTTGGAAGCAGGGCAGTGGTTAGCTGGGCAGCGGATAGGGCAGGATATGCATAAAGAACAGCTGAAAGAGCACATCTGCTCCTAGAGGAAAGAACTGCAGGCGAGAACGGAAGGAGAGAGCAGCGTGTTCTGCATGCAAATGGGGCGAGGCACGTGCAAGAGGCAAGGCTGGGTTCAGTACCCAGTCATCTCGCTCTCAATGCACAAGCACACGCTGTTCTCCAAGTCACGTCCAGATCTGTGAGGACATGCAGGTGCCTGCTGGCACACCAAGAAAAGCGTCGCTGAGCACCGCCAGCGCATGAGAGCGGCTGAGCCAGAGCGTGTCCCGGGGATGCGCCAGCAGGAACGGCACCATCTGCCCCCAGCAGCGCTGCACCGCACAGCTGCCCCACGGCCAAGCCTGCAAGTGCCCCAGGGCAGCAAGAGCACAGCCAGACAGGTTTAGCAGCACTGCCAGCGAGCAAAGGGCTTTGGAGACCTAACCTGGGATGGCCTTTGCCCCACATAGTGTGCACTGTGTCCCAGTGGGCAACTCAAGTCACAGCTCTGCCCTGTGTGAGCACAGGTGTTCTTTAAGGTCACAGAAATAGGAGTGGAGATAAAACAAGACTTGTGCTTTCTAATTGCAGACCGCAGTCAGATCTGCTGAGAGCAATACTGCACAAGGGAGGAGGGATAAGGCTGAAGCCTGGCCATTGGGTAGCACTTAATACATGCCCCACATGACACTTAAGAGCAGGAACATGTGAAATAATCTCCTAAGCTACTGGAAACCCTGCAATGCACCTCCTCCTTCCTCCCACCCTTCTCCCTGAGAGCATCTCAAAGCCAATGAGGGGCTTGGGGAGAGAACACTGAGCAAACTCAGTGGTCTCAGAAAAACACTTCACAGAGGAAAGCAAACTCAAATGCCAAGGAAACCCATGACCTCTCAGGAAGTAACAGGACAGGGTAGGCAACAGGAAAGCTACCCAAGGGAGAAAACCTGCTGTTTTCTCTTGGACCAAATCCCCACTGAGGTCACAGAGTGAGGAATCCAGAATTTGATCCAGGGAACTCAGCTCTGACTCCAATGCTAAGATGGCCTTGATCTCAGTCAGGTTTTTGAGACCTTAAAGTTGTGCTTAATAGACAGCAACAGAAAAAAAGCAAGAGAATGTCGCTGTAGGACGTGAAATTAATAACACGCACTCAAGTCGAGTTCAGAGGTGAGAAGAAGAAAGTTTATTTTCTGACTCAATTTATATAGATTTTTGGCAAGGACCCTGGATTGGAGGATGAGGTTGCCACCTCTCCAACCACACTGGCCAAACTAAGAGTCTATCAATATTCTCCTACTCTAGGAGAAGAATGTAAACTAAAAGAGAGCAGTTACAAAAATATACATTGTTTACATGACAGTCTGTGAGAAACTCTACTAAAGAACGCAAAACATCAGAAGGCTGCAAAGATCAGAGCTACATGAGAGGAGAGCATAAAGGGGAGAAAGTGAAAGGAGGGAGAGAGGCAATAGGAAACTAGATGGAGGTACTGCTTTTCCCAGCTCATAGCAGCTCAGGAATAAAAGCTCAGCTGTAACTTGGTTTCTAAAGCCTGTGCTTGCTCAGGGTTCACTGGGGACACATCAGGCACTGAGGTGAGAAGAGAGAGCTGACATTAAATCTCAGGCCCTCTTAGGAAGAGTTGTCCCAAAGTAGGAAGATAGATCCCTGCATCCTTCCACCTCCCCAGAGTCCCTACAGAGTAGGAGAAAGAATGGGTTAAAAATAACTTACCTGTTGCTGGTCCTAAGTCAAGGTTAGAGTCATTAAGCTCTCCCCCATCTTCCCAGAAGTACTGTGGGGGCTGCAAGATCTTGGACTCCTCATTCTCCTCGCTGGCAAAGCCTGACCCTGGAGCAGCATGCAGAGAGCCAGGGGCAAGATCTGGCTCTGCAGCCTCCGAGCTGGTTTGCTCATGGGAATTCATGGTCTCCAGGTGGGACATCAGAGCAAATTCCAGCAGGGAAGTTGATGTGAGGCCATCGGTAGTTGGGTCCTCCAAGGAAGCAAGGCAGAGGCACCAGGTCCCTGTATAATGATGGTAAACACATGTCAGACAGAGGAATGGCACCCACTGGGCTTGTCTTCCCCTTGAAGCCTATTCCTGCCAAACGAACCTGCACTGAAGATGAGCTGTGCTCTCAGTTGATGAGGAAAATTAGGGTACTTTGGGAAACATCCACAAGCATGCAGAGTAGCACTCACATCCAGGAGGAGTCAGTGCCAAGCAATCATCCAGCCTGGGGCACCTCTTTCTGGGTGATGATTCACCCTCTCTGAGGTGTTTTTGCCTCTGTTAAAGGATGAGGTGCCTTGTTAATCATCACCCAGCCTGCAGAGAAGGTGGAATGTCTTATACTTCAGCCATGAAACTCTTGCCTTGTGAAAACAATGACAGTTTCTATCAGACTGTCCTGATCTACAGCTATATTATATGCAGGGAGACTGATTCAAACCAGTATTATTTACAACCAGTATTAATCATGTTTTAAATCTGTAAGGTGAAAATCTATTTTTCGGTTTGAACTTCAGTGCACTCACATTGCTGGTTTTCATTAGGAAGGGCCGACCATTACAGGTAACAATTATATTGTGACAACAGCAAACATCTACCGAACACTAAGCAGAGAAGCAAGCTGTATTTTGCACTTTTCTTTCAACATTATACTCTTACTATTTCCATTTTAACTATTAAAAGGATTGGCTGACACTTTTTGATTCCTAGATGAGACTTTAATTGTGATTTGTGTCAAGGTACATTCACATGCATATTGAACTTCAATCAAAATGCAAGAAAACAGCACCTGGGACTTGGCTTTATTCAGCCACTAAATACCATTATAAATGGAGGCATAAGGAAAAAATAAAATTACCAAAAGCTGTTTTACATTTAACACACTTTTGTTAAGCAAGCAAAGTAACTACTTTGGGTGAACTGAATCATTTGTTTTGCAGCCCTCTATTATTCAGCACATGTAAACTAGAAGATCTCATCCTCTCACAGCTGATTTTTATTCCTAGATTAGAAGAAAAAAGGGCATCTTTTCTTGCCTTCTCAGCTCAGACTCAGTTTCTCAATTGTTAATGAACTAGTGACTGAACTGAACTAATTGAATAAGCTGAAATGAAGACTAATTTAGTTTTTTTCTTTGATAACCGATTTTCTAGACAACAGAAATGCAGCAGCTCCAATCCATCTGGACTTCAGTAAAATACCTGATACAGTGCCTCATACAGAATTACAAGAGACACAAGAAAAGATACCTATTAGCAGGAAAACTGTGAGGCATTGGCTATATAAAAAAATACAGGGAGGCTACTAGTATTCCTCAAGGTTTGTACTTAGATCTGCTGTTCTATCACATTTTTCTTAGCAACCTTGGAACAAAACGTAGGAACATGATAATGAAATTAGCCAAGGACACAAAACAAGGAGACATCCTCGCTGCACAGAAAAACTGTAGGTACAGCTAGGTGATCTTGAGAATGGGAATAACAGAAATATTATTAAAAGAAATACCATAAAGTGATAAGCCACTCCCTTGAGAACTAGCATAAAACACTTCTAATACAAGATGGGAAAACATCCATTAGAAATGTCTTAAGAGGAGAAACTCCTGTATTAGGAACAGCTCTGAGATATCACTGGAATGCAGATGTGAAAATCCTTGCAGAGTTGTGAAGTATTAGAAACAGAGATTTTACAAAGCACTGCTGAGACATCACCTGGGTGCTGCACACAGATCTGGATACATGTGGCCTGAAATGATTTAAGCAGACCTGAACTGCCTTCAGGCAAGGGCACAGACTAGGCAACCGCCCAGTGCTGCTACTCACCACTGTGCCCTACAATTCCACATCCCAGAAGGACAAATCCAAACCAGGGCAAGTGCTAAGACAAGCTATGGGCCAATGGCAGCTGGACTGGCCCTGGTGCGTTCTTTAAAAACATTGGCAAGTTGGCACAGAAAGTTTAGGAGTCGCTGCTCACCTGACAGACTGATTACCAAACCTGTCCTGGGAATACTAGAAGTCAGAAATGCATCTCTTAAGTCTTCTGCCTGCTCTGACCCTCTCCACCTTCCTCTAGTATACTCTGAACTCAGCAAAATCCAGTATTGGTTATCCTTCCCCATACACACTTGGGCCAGGCTTCAATCTTATTTATTTTGCCCTATTGATCCAAGGCAAGATTAGCTGAGGCCTGAGCAGCAACAAAAAGGGAATGGGAAAAGAGGCAGTGTATCAAAGGGGAAGGAAGCTACTGCAGCTTGACAAAGCCAACCAAAACACCTCTAGGGCATCTCTAGGAATGTGCCAGCTCCTGAGCCATGCATGAATAGTGAAGTCCACAGCTGGAATCAAGAGCTTGCACATGCCTTGTGTGTGAGCATGGAGCAGGGAAGATCTGGCCAGGACAGCTCCGTGCTGATTCAAGGGTGCTCAGCAGGCTCCAGTGTGAGCTTCCCCAGCTGACAGACAACACCTGCATCACTGACGGAGCAGCCCACCAGAGAGAGCACTTGCCTTGAGGAGCTTACAGCCTAAGCAAACATGACAGAGAGCACCAAGAAGAAAAGAAACATTATTCTCAAAGTTATCCAGAAGGATAGGAAGAGACCATGGCAGGTCCAAGGCCACACGGGATATTTGGTTTATATGTGACTGCAACTGACTGCTTGGATTCCGAGCAAGCTCTTTATCCATCCCAATGCCTCAGTTTCCCCTGACTCCCATTAGCAGAGACATGGCTGATATGGCACCTCAGCTTTCCACCCACAGTACAAAGTACACCCTGGGTCTCCCCAGCAGCAAGACAAAAGCCTCAAAACGTATCTCTGTGTCAGTATCTACACTGCCTCAAACCTCTCTTCCATCAGAGGACTCTGGGCTGCCTACGGACCTCAGCCAGAGGCCATCCCACTCCTACAACACACATCCCATGGCAGGTGAACCTGGCAATCCAGAGAGCTATTTCTATCCATGTGGGAAGCTCAGATGCTGGGAGTTTGTTTACCCTCAGTTAACTCTGAAGTGTTTACCCAGTTAAAACCCCCTAAGCTGCACTATCTGGTTTACTGGGATGCTGCGCTTTCCTCAGCCCAAGATAAAACTACACCACCTCATCCCTAAGAATGAGTCATACACAGCCTGAGCAAGACAGGTGTCTCCTGGGGCAGACGTGAGTAACACCTTGGGGTCTGATCTACAGGCACAGTATGCAGAGACTGGTCTGTGGGAACCCTCAGTGCCAGCACCAGCCTGAATGCTCCAGGACTTAAAGAACCACAACAGCAGGGTACAAATCAGTATCTCTCCGGACACCATCCTGACACCACTTCATTCATGCCTTCTGCACCAGCAGCAAAAACCCAAAGGCTTGGGGTGCCAAAAAGCAGCCCGAAGATTTGCCATCTTCCCCCTCTCTTTCAAGCCTCTCATAAAGGAGCTCCATGCAGCTGTCAACTCCAAGGCAAAGAAAGAATCAAAGCATGAGCTGAGCTGGGAGGCAGGGGAGCACAGCTGAGAGAGGAAATGTAATGCCCAAGACCTCAGCTGCAGGCCATTTTCCTCCTAGGATGGGTAACAGGGATTAAACAACTTCTACCAGCCATCAGTTTCTCGATTTTGTATTCTAACATGCAGATTGAATGATAGGAATAAAGAAACAAATGAATAAAGACCTGCAACTGTAGATGGGAGGGAGCAGGGAACAGAGCCAGGACTCACCAGCTGCTTCAATGGGGTGTTTGTTTCTCATTTCTATTTTTGCGGCACCTCTGCGTAACCTGGAGGAGATGAGGCTCTGCATGCTAAAAAGGGCAGCCAGCTTTTGGGGAAGCAGCAGGGCTTTGAGCGCAAGAGGAAAAACCCTCCCAGAGCAGACAGAGGAGGGGCAAGAAAGGAGAGAAAGTGGGAGAAGTAGATTGAGAGGGAAGAGAGAACAAAAGTGGAGAGCACCAAAACCGGGATGAGAGCTGCTGTGCTGGCTGTGTGCTGTGCTGCTGCCAGCATCCACAAAGGTGACATGTGGAGGCAGTGCAAAAGATGTTTCACCTCTATAAGGAACACAACGGGGCAATTTCAACAGCAGGGAATAATGCTGCGGTGTTACCTTTCTGAGGCCACTGAAAAAAAGCCAGCCAGGAAGATACAGATGAAATGAGTTTGCTAGTACTGACCCCACTGACCCCTCAGAAAACAGTTCTGAGTCAAAGTGGGGAAGCTTGCTCTGTTCAGCTCAGCAGAGGATCCAATGCAACAGCCCCAGACGAGGAGATTAGGAAGTTTCGCTCAACAACAGAAAAAAAAAATCTGAAGAAAGACTATCTGCCATCTTTCTCATAAAGTGCTGTGAATAAGAGCAGTTTCACAATTCTAAGTAATTTTTAAAAAATCCTAAAGTGTTTTCTACATTGGCTGACCAAGAATCACTTCATCCCTTTGCCACAAAGCAAGTCACCTCTCCACCAGACAGGGCAGCTACTTAAAAGCTCCCAACTGGTCTATTGAACAGGACTAGAAATGAAAGATGAAATAAGTAATTTTTGTGTCCAGCTGAAATGAGAAGAGGGATTTGGGGAGCTGAAATGGAATCTGACTGTGACTGAGTCAAACAGTCTTTAAAATTTTTTTCCTTTTTAATTAGTAACAAGCAAACCTCACTTTCTCTCCAAGGAAACACACAATCATCTCTTAAGATGTCATCACCTCGGCTTGATCTGTAGAGGGGCTGGAGTGCTCTTCAGTTTACCCAACCGAAGGTTGGTTTTACCTCTCCTTCCTGAGTGTTGTGGCTACACCACAGTGCCACGGAGGCAGGATCAGCCTGCTGAAGAGAAGAACATGTGCCTGGGGCACACTGATTTACCTGTCAGTCACCATCAGCTAGCAGAGCCTGCACACCCCAGCCAAGCACACTTGCACAAAGGGTACCAGGGAGGGAGGTCAGACCATGGTGGTATTGCCAACGAAGCAGCTGCAAGAATGTCCATCTGGCCCTGTTACTGCTGACCTTTCTTTCAAGGCCACACCACACCCAGGAGCTACCCAACAATGTAGGGTAGGACTCCTAGGAGAGCTGGGTCAGGAATGGGTCATTTACTGATAATCGGTTAGGACAGAAACACAATGACCAGATGAGGGAAGCATCTGCCAGGGATATTCCCTCCCCCAGACCACTGTGCCTGGAAAGGCCAGGGAGCAAGGCCCAAGGGCAGAGAGGAAAAAGGCCCCAGGGCAGAACAGTAAACGGCACAAACCACTTCCAGAACACAACAAAATGGAGGGTAATTTAAATAACAAAAAAGGATCCCAACCATGGCCAGTGGAGGAAGAGACAGAAATGCTGTTTGACTGAGGGATGCCCAAGCTGATTCCCACACAGTCACCTGGAGCGTCTGCACTCTGAACCCTCAACAGCTTGCACAGGGAAGCATATGGGATGACTGTGTATCAAACCAAGTTCTTTTGGGGCTCATTCACAGTTACAGACCACACCTGTTCTGTGACACACCACCTAAGTGAACTCTCCCACTCCAGCTCCCACATAGCCCTATTGCTGCTCTCCCACAGTGCACTAGACTACTTACACATCCAGCCATGGCCCTAATCTGAGATCATTTCCAATCAGGGCTTCAGAAAACAAGATCAGACTGCCATCCTCCTCTGGTACTGCCAGCAACCAGGTCCCTTACTGACTGTCCCTCTAAAACCAACCACCTTCCTATATCTCCAGCATATTTTAGAAAGCAATAGGAAAAGCATGTGGTTTGCAGGGAGCACATACTTACCAACCTACACCAACAAGGGCGACAAGGCACAATGGAAGAAGCCCTTGCAATGGAACAGCTCTTTAGAGGGATGTTGTGCCAAAATCTTTAAGCTTTTACAGCTCCTTAGAGCAAGCATAATGAGAGCTCCAACACCCAGCTGCAGGGAGTGCATGTCTGCACATACTCAGTGGGCACCACCTCACAAAGAACTGCTTTTGGTATTTCAGCAGAGAACATTCACGGCACACAGGCCCAGGTATATCCATGGGAAACAGCAAGACATTGCCAGGGGATGCACCTGCTTTTGCAGATAATTTCAGATATGCCCTTTGTCAGCACTGAGGGACATAGGGGCGTCCTCATCCCAGCACCAAGGTGTGTCAGGTTTCCTGTCCTTAGGATCTGTAACATCCCAACTGCTCTAAACACCTCCACCCATTTGCACACAAGAGACCATGCAAGCAGGTCAAAGACACTTCGATATGCCTGCCTGTCTTCCCCTCTCTGCTCAACCATTCATGCCAGGAGTCAGACTCACTTGGTTTCAGTCTCCCAGACTGTTTGCCTTCACTCCCTCCCCAGACTGTCTCATAGCCTTCACACCTCCCTCCTTTCTGCTGCAACGTCTGCTTTCCTCCACAATTCTTGCTATCGACAATGGCAGCTCCCAGCTCAGGAACAGGGGAGATGCAGCCCCTGGGAGATGCAGCCCTCAGAGATGCAGCATTGGGTAGACAGCTCTACACAGCAGAAGTGAATTTTCTTTCCTCAGTTATCTTTCATAGGCCTCTTCAAACAGCCCTCAGATCCCCAGGGGTTAACAGACCATGGGATGAAAGCCACTGATCTAAGAGAAAAACCACAGCTCGCAGACTTCTTCGCCCTCTCTCAGGCCCAAAACATTTAATCAGTCTTGCCAGGCCTATGCTTCCTCTTCTCACTCTGTCCCAGTCCGGACTATGTATGGCACAGTGCTCACTCTGATTTCCAGCACACCAAATAAAGGCTCATGCTGCTTCTTCTGCAAAGCCTCCCTGCCCAGGCAGAGCACACAATACCTCAGGTGCTTGAGGGACTTCCCTTGAGACATGGTCACCTGTCAAAATGTAACTGAAATATTTTACACTCCAAAAGGTCTTTTGGAGTGTGCCCCTGGCACAACACTGAGCACAAAATGGTTACACTCCACTCCAGCCCCTGCAGCAGAGCAGTGACAACCACCCTGCCACACGCTGCACCCCCAAGAGGCTCCATTCTCCAACAACCTCGACTATCCCAGGCAAAATAAAGCTCATACTAAGGTTTAGTGGTCATACATGGCACATATATGGGTTCTTACTACCTTCACAACACCAGGCAGGACAAGAGCCATGGCTGCAGTTGGCATATAGAGGGAGGACTGCAAAGCCGATTTCCCAGCACTAATAAACTGACCCCAACCAAGAATGTGCATCTAAAGCCTCGTAGGGCTTCACCAGGCACAGGAACAGTCAGGGACTGATCTGAGCTCCAACAGGATGTACCTTCCTTGCTAGCATCCCTGGCCCTCTGAAGAAACCAACACACGTGTTTTCTTGGCCTCGGCGCAGGCTGTGCTCGTGTGGCTGACAAATAGCCTCTCTCCATTCTTTTGGGATTACGTGTTTCAATAGTGCCCTGGTTTCAACAAACAGCCAGCAAGAATGAGGAGGCAGTTTACCCAAGCACCAGCTGCGAGCCTTGATGCATCTTCCTCCAGCCCCTCTGCCCCAGCCCTGCAGCAGGGCTCTGAGTGCTGCTTCTGCTCGCCCAGGTATCCACAAAATGCCACAGCTTCTTCCTATGCAGAGTGAGTGGAAAAACTTTTGTGCACTATAATCTGCAGCTAGTCACCAGCAGCTTCCCCTTGAGGGCTTAATGTGGTTATTTCTACCCATGATGCCTGTAATTAAATGAACATTTCCTTATGACAGTGAGGCGGCCAAGGAAAACTGACTACAGGGAATTTTCATTCATCCTGATCTATACTCCCTCCTCTCTGGGTTGTTCACACAATGCTAACAAGAGATCTTCTAAGCAGGCAGAAAGAAAAAAAAAAAGCCCTTCAACAGCCCACATGCAGACAACCACCTGGGGAAACAAAAAGAGGAAGGAGACCAATTCCTTCCTTCTCCCCTTGCATCATTCTTCTACTTGCAAAACCAAGGAGAGTCAGATACCTTAGAGCCAGGAGAGATGTTTTCACGCTCTACCAACAGATTTGTGCTGCCCAGCAGTCGATGGGACCCTGATGAGGCACATGTCTTACTTCAGTGCATCCTGCACATCTATGGAGGCTCCCAGCCCAGGGAAACATGTGGAGAACTGCACACAGTGAATCCAGCTCTCTCTCAGGTATTAACTGTTCCTGTCCTGTGGGACTGGAGAAGTGAGGCCAGAGTGCACTGAATTGTTTCAGACTGGAACTGATCCTGAACCACTGAGCAGCTACCAACCAGAACTGAGCTTGATATACAAACTCCTAGCAGCTTGCATCTCTACTTCTGACCTCCCATCTAGGTAGGAGCCCAGTTGTCTAGGGACACCTGGCCAACCGAGTCCAGCCCCACAACGCTGCCACAGCCCATCAGGATTACAAATTTCACTAGATTAGGAGCTGAGCTGTCCCTGGGAGATGCTCCTCACCTCCCACCCCTATGCCTCTCCCTGCTAGGACAGCAGAGAGGATCACAGGGAAAGCCAAGGACCCAAATCCTCTGTGTCACCACCAGCTGGACAATAGCACTAGAAAGTTTCCAGCAGCCTCAGCAGAACAGGAAGCAGATCCTTGCCTTAGCACAGCAGTACCAGTGGTGGTCCTTTTGGCTGCCACATTTTAAAACCACCATGAGGTCCATCTCCTTCCTGTGCAGAGCAAATACAGGTTTCAAGCTATGGGGATAGGGTCAATACTTGTTGGCAGATTGGCAGGGTGGGATCGTGGCAGTTCCCTCCCCCCCTCACATTTTACACTCTTCTCTGGAGGAGGCAGAGGTTTGGCTGAATTTAGGGACAGGGGTTTCCTGCCGAGAGTTGAAGAACCTTTGCCAGCTGTGCCCAAGGTTTTCCCTTAGTGTGGACAACCTGCCTGGAGGAAGCCAAAGAACTGTCTCCCTCCTCAGCTCTGGAAATACTTATTGCTTCTGTGCCACAGAGTATTGGTACAAAGATCCATTTTGCTCTTTAAGCTCACTATTGTTTGCAAACCTAAAAGGCTTTATCTCTTCTCTTTAGAGAGCCTCAGAAAACACAGACTCACACCCCAGGGACAGAGAGGCTCTACAGATGACACATTCCCCCATGAACATTTTCAGGAGATTGGGGTAATAAGAGAGATGTGCCAGGGGACTGTATCTCACTGTATCACAGCTTGATCGTGCTGGAAGACAGTGACTGGTTGGTAAGTCAGCCCTTCCCTCCCTGTCAGAATGACTCAAGACAAAGACTCCTCCACACTTCAAATGTCCCTGCTCAGAACTCCTGTTCCACACTAACCAGATTTCTGTACAAAGAGATGGATTAGGGAGAAGGAGGACAATCTCAGTCTCATAGGTCTTTGGGAGATCCCTTTGTTGGGAAATTTCCTCAGACTATTTAAAAATAGAAGCAGAGGCTTCATAACTACTCCAAGTATAATTATTCCTGCACTTAATTGCCTTTCCCAGGCACCCTACCTCTCCTCCAAATTTCAGGAGAAGGCTCTTGGGGAATCGTGGAGCAATCTCTGGTGACTCGTTCTTTGTATCAGTTCCGCGGTAGTTCGCAAAAACACCACAACGCCAGACGAAGCCATCGATACCCAGGCGAGCGGTGTTGGGTAGCGCTGCCGCAGCCAAGGCTGCCACGGCCGGGCCGGGCCGCGACCACCCGCCCCCCGCTGCCGGTGCCCCACGGCGTGCGGGGTGCCCCATCTCCAGGGCAGGAGAGCCGGGAGAGCAACCCACGTGCATGCAGCCCGCCATGCCGGGAATGCGGGGAGGCCCTGTCAACCACCGGAGTCCCAGGGCAGACACCGGCTGCCCCACAGGGCTCTAATGCCAGGGTGGGGGCAGTGCCCAGCACACAGGGAGAGCTCCGCGGTGGGGAACTGGGAGCCAGCGCAAGTCCCGGTAGCGGCGGTCAATGGTGCCTGCGGGGAACAGTGGGGTGATGGAGACCTGCCTGCTGTAGAAGTCCCGGCGCCTCGGGGCATCGGACCCATGGTGCCCCGCTGTTCCCCGGGCTGGGGGCTGAGCACACTCGCCTCCCGCCGGGGGTCCCAATGCCCGCGGAGGGGATCGACACCCACCCGCCACCGAGCCCGTAGGGATGGCAGAGACTCCCGCCCCGCCAGCCTCACTCACCGACGGCCAGAAGCAGCAGCAACGCGGAGGCCCGGTGCAAGGGCTGCATGGCGCCGGCCGCTGCCCTGCCGCACCGCCTCTTCACGGGGAGCGGGGCCGCCCCGCCGCCCGCCGGGCTCTGCCCCTCACCGCCGCTCCCGCCCGCCTCCCGGCCCCGCACCGCATCCCGCCGCCCGGCACCGCCTCCTCCCGCCGCCGCTCCAGGGGCGGGGAAGCGGCAGGCGGGTCTGCGCTGCCCGCCGGCTGCGCGGACCGAGCGGCAGGGCAGGGGCGGAGCGCAGCCCTCGGTTTGCTCCTAATTTCTGGCTGCGGAGCCACCACCGCCCCGGGCCGGCGCCCCTCGGCCGCACGCCCCCACACGCCGGCCCCGGTGCCCACAACGAGTGCCGGCGGCGCGGCTGCGTGCGCCGGGCGCGGGTGATCAGCCCCCGCCGCGGGCAGCGGAGATGCGCCGGACCCTGCCAGCGGCAGGGGGAGGGCAGCTCCCTGTCAGCCGCAACACCGGGGCCGGCAGCGACGGTCCCCAAACCAGAGACCCTCCGTATCCGCCTGCTGACCTTTCTTTAGCTGTCCATGGCTGACGGAGCTACAGCTTCACCCTCAGGTCCCACCTCACTTCATTACCTGGAAAAGCTTCTCCCGCTGGGCAAATTCATTTCCCCACCTCTGGAGGCCATCTGGTCCAAGCCCCTGCTCAGCTGGGTCACCGCCAGCCAGTTTCCTAGGACCATGGCCGGATGGCTTTTGAATATCCCCGAGGGTGGAGACCCCAAACCTTCTCTGGGCAACCTGTGCCACTACTCAGTCACCCTCTCAGTAAAAATGTGTTTCCTGATGTTCCAAAGGAACCTCCAGTGTTTTAGTTTGTGCCCATTGCCTCTGGCCCTGTCACTGGGCACCACTGGAAGGAAATGTGACCCTGGATATCATCAGTACCTTTGTGGTAAAGGCACATCACTGGCTCACATTTTATTTGGTGTTGCCACGACTTCCAGGTCCTTTCCTGCCAAGCTGGTTCCCAGGTGGGTGGCCCCAGCTTATATTGGTGCATGACATTGTTCCTCCCCAGATGCAGCCTTGTTGAACTGCAGGATGTTCCTGTCAGCCCACTTCTCCAGCTTGTCGAGGTCCCTCTGGATGAAAGCTTGACTCTCTGGTTTATGAGCCAGGTAAACATGTGTAGATATGCAGCCCAGTTTTGTGTTGGCATCCTGAACTCCACCATCCCACGGTCACTGCAGCCAAGGCTGCCTTTGACCTTCACAGCCCCAATGAGCCTCTCATTGCTGCTTAGTATGAGATCCAAAAGAGCAACTCTTCTTGCTGGTTCCTTTATCACTCACTGCATCCTGAGGCTTGGGGTGTTGCATGTTTTCTGAAGCTGGGTCCGTGTTGGAGCCTCTGCCCTAGCAGGGACAGCTGCTTCGACACCTGCTGGGAAAACCATTCCATGGTGTGTCACCACTATATCCAAGACTGTCACATTGGTACTAATTCAGCTGATGTCCCCTTTTTCATGCTCTGCTGTGCAAACCGCTGTGTCTAATTAAAAAAAAAAAAATCTGTATTGTATTGCAGCAGTTCTTGGGGTTGTAGCTCTTGGAGCAGTTTTGGTGGACAGCACAGCAAAGGAACAAGCTGAATATCCTGTCGAATATCATTATTACAGCAACAAGATCAACTGCTCCAATTACACTGAATTTCAAATTAAACACATCTTTAGGGCACAACATTACAGTAAATGACTCAAGCAAGGGCTTTATCAGACAGGTGCCCAAGAAATAAGGCTCAACAGGTCCTGTCATACCACAGCAGTTGTGAGGGAACCTGGGCCAGCTCCCTGCATTCAACCCCTCTTGCCATGTGGATGGGCTACAGCTGTCCCACTCCCCTTCTTCAGGCCTACAGCAAGTGGCCCCTCAGAAAAGCTGCATAGCTCTTGGTTCAAGGCCAAAAATATGATGACTCCAAACCAAAGGAGCCGAAAACACATTGGTTCCTTCTCACTAAGCACTCAGCTCATGTTTTCAAGTTTTCCTCAGCAATGGCTAGGAACCTTTCTCTTTGATTTCAAAACAACTTTCTCATCACACATTCTAGGAGGACAGAGGATGCTAAAATCCAGCACTGCAAGTTCCGACTGAGGAAACAGCTGTACTGTCACAGCCTCACCAAATGTCTTCATGCTTGTGGTGGTTGTACCATGTGCTCAGTACTCTGCCTCTCTCACTTAGCATGTCACTGAGACATCAGGACACAGGTCTGATGGTGATCAGGATTTTAAATTCAAACATCCTTATTCCTCAAGCAAGTATTCATTAAAAAGACTCTAGAGTCTTTATTTCCCTGTAATAAATTGATTTTTTTGTTGTTGTTGTTACTTGAAGAGTGAATCTCCTGAAGGAAAAATTGATGTGGTTTTTTTTTCTGGCATGAACTTGCTGTTTTTCAACAACCAGAGAAAGGTGTCAACATGCCATAACCTGCTGAACTCTCCAATGAATCAAACAGCCACCTGAGGGTACTCAGTATTATTGATACTGACCTTTACAGCCCCTACCAGGCTGTCACTGGCACATGTCACTGCTTTGTGCCATTGCCAGCCTCTTTTTGCCTGCTCTTTCTTTCCATCATCTGCTCTGGTGCTGCAACTTCCTCCAGCATGACCAGGGCAGGTAACAGACTGGCTGCACCCCTTCCCCAGCGTGGCAAGGCAAGGCTGACAGGCTTGGACCTTGCTTTTGGCTTCTTTTAGACCACATCCATCCAGGGCTCTGAAAGTCCTTTTTATCCCAGAATTAATGCAGCCCCCAGCCCCCACCAAGCAGGAAACACAGCAGGAACTACCGAGCTGTCGTTTACCCATTAGATGAGATAAAAACACTTTAGTGCACTCAGATTCTAGCCCAGGCATGGCATTTAATGAATGCTCTTGTCATTTTTCACTTTGTTGCTGGTAATTTGGCTGTCTTCGCATGCAGGTGGCTTACTACAAGTGGGTAACTAAAAGCCTTTCAGATCTCCTGACCCTGCCACATCCAGCTCCCAAATCTCAGAAGCTCATAGTGCTCCCTGGATTTATTTTGACATTATACATCAATCTCAGACTGAGCAACAAAGGGGGAGTATGAAGGAGAAGATATATCTTAGGCAAGAAAATTAAATAAAATTAGTGGCAACATCGATCAGCCAGGTCAGTGCTACCAGTGGAGCAGAAAACACTTGGCAGAGATGGGCAGCACCAGTTCTCTTTAAAAAGCAGCACCAGCCTCAACCCAGCACAGCCCCTGCATCTGCATTTCACACTCCCTGGAATAGGTGCAGCTGGCTTGGCTCTCTTCTGAGGCATTGACAACTTTATAGTCAAAGGCTTGTCATTTCTCATTTGATCTCCCTCCAACCTCCCTACCTGGTGTATATTCTCATACAAAGCACTGGTAAAAGAGGCTTTACAATTGCACTAAATGCTTTTTTAATAGCTGCTTCAAAGCTGTTCAGAAATTTTTCTTGGTATTACCGTTATCTGTGATTTTCTGTTCTTCCCCAAAATTATTCAATTTCACAGTTACGTCTGTTAGGCAGAATCAGAAAGCAAGTGTGCATTTTAGGCTGGCAAAACTGAAAATCCTTCTGCTTTCTCCCCCTGTGAGTTACTGTAACAGCTTTTGCCTTCAGGAAATTGAGCCAGCTTTCCGATTTCAGTGTAAGGGTCACATTTTGTTCCAAGATACCTGCAAACAAGTACTACTGAGGTAGAGGAATGAGGTGAAAGCTAAAGGAAAGAATTTGGTGCCTAAGACTTATCAATTAAAAAGAAACTAATCACAAAGTCTAATCTTAAGAAAAAATTAACTTATTTTGAAACTCCGCTTGAAAAAAAAACAGCAACTCATTAGCTTGAAATATGCTGGTGAGATGTTTTATTCTCTTAAATACAGCAAAACTGACTTCACCTACAAAAGTGAAAGTAATCTATTGCCTGTGCTCAGCAGAGCAAGAAAGTAAATAATAAGCAAAACAAATGAACAGTCGGATGTTAAGTTCTGACAGCGTTAGAAAATGCAAGATGTCACTGGTACTAGGAAAAGGGTTTAACCCTTCTTTTTTTGTTCTGTGACACTTATCAGAGCAACAAGAGGTGATCTGTGACCATTCTTAGATCAGAAGGAAAAAATGGGCTGTTCCCATTACCTTGATTGACTGCTCTTTGGGACTGGTTGACATAGCAGGCTTGTGGCACACCATGCAATTTAACACAATCTTCTATCAAGCTATACACTCCTTTGGCATTTCATCCCTCCAGAAGAGGAAAATTCCCTGCCTTAGGCACAAGGAAAGATTTAACCTCTCCCTTTTTCCAGAATATGTGAATTTACTTCAGAGCCTCTGACAAGCTTTATATAAGCTCATTTGCTGACTTAGCCTTTGTAATTCTGGGACATCGTGAAACATTTTGACTGTACCAAGCAGGGGTGGGTACCTGCTCTATTCTTGCATAGCCCAGGCATGCAGCCATTCTCTGGGAAAAACACACAGTTCCTGCTCTCATCCAAAATCACGCTGGGGAAGATCTATAATAAACACATAAAGAGGAGTGACCTGGAGCAACTAATGCCTTCCAGGACAGGCTATAATTAGAAGGCAAGAGATTCTCCTCTGTTTAGAGCACCAGCAAGATTTTCTATATCAGTTTGAGCCTTTCTTCATCTCTGCATCAGCTTGTTCCCCTTAAGGGACTGCACACTGCCCACCTGGGACACAGTGCTGCTACCAGTCCTGCTTCTTTCCTATCCCCTGTTGTGAAGTGCAGGGGAAGAACAAGTACAAGTTGTGCTTTACTTTCCCTGTTTCCACATGCCTTGGCTGCCTCACATCCCTAAAGATTCATGTTTCTCTCCTCACCAAAGTGGAGCTGATTGCCTCATTAATAGCCACTCTGACAGTGAACCTCAGCGGATTCCTAGAGGGCAGAGCAAAACAGCTATTTTAATTTTATTAAGGGGCCAGAATAACCTTTAACAGAGTCACCTAGGGCAAGGAGGCAGACAGCTCTCCAGCTGAAATCTCACACAGGTTTCCTCACAGCCCAGGGGATAGGACTCCTCACTCAAGAGGAGTGGCAACCAGGTCACATTGCTCTGTCACAACTGGTGTGCAGATGGATGGTCAAAGCTCTTTATTTACATAAGTGGTGACTTCTGAGCCCCCAGCCAGGAAGGAGAAAGGAGTACATCTGTTTGGGGCCATTCACATTGTTTAATCTGAGCCTCTGTACAGTTTAGAGAACCCCTTTATCTCTGTGTTGAGCTTATCAACTCAGACACGAAGAAAATTACTTTCTGGAAGGGATGAAAAATCTGCAGGAGTGAAGATCTCGTGAGGGCAGCAAGCCTCAGATCTTCTAAAACTTTTGACTGGGGCACAAGGACAAGCAAGATAAAGCCCAGTAAAGCCCTAGTCATCAAGGGGTTGATGACAAGGCACAGGTCCTAGCTCTGCCTGTTTTAGAGATGACCAGAGTCTGAAGAAGTTACTGTCAAACCCTCATTGTACCAGATTTGAGGAGCACACATCAGGGAGCTGAGCACAGCAGCCAGCAGGACAGGCCCCCCTGTACCCAAGACAAATGAGCAGCTCAGAGATGACACTCAGATTCAACCAGAAGTCCAGATCCTCAGAGAAGCTCACAGTGATGGAGCCAGACCAACACCAAACCAGTCAGTCCCTAGGCCAGAGTTAAGGTCTGCTGATGGCAGCCATCACCCAGGAATCACTTGGCACTGCCACAGTAGTAGATGACCAAGATCAGGAAGGCAGTCCATGGACCACAGCCCAAAGCAATAGGTACTTTGAGCAGGCACAGGGACACATAAACCTGTATTCCCCCCTCAAAGCTCTCATAGGCCCCAGGCTGAGCTTAAATAGAACAGTGGGCCATAGGTATGGATAGAGGCCCAGGAGAGCCTGGTCAGGGTAATTAAGGCTTCTTAGTACCCTCAGAGCCCAGACACCTCTCTCCTTGAACTGCGACTTAAGAAGGTGAGGGGAAGTTCCTATCTTTTATTGGGCAAAATATCTTCACTGGGTAGAAGCCAGAGGTGGTTTATAGCTTTTCATACTAAAAGGCTAATGTCATCTTCAGAAAAAACCTTGCTATTTTAATAGCTGACTAAACTGGAATGTGATTATGTATTTTCAGAGTGGAGGGATCAGCCTCTACCTGAAGAGGACTGGCAACTCTTGAACCTGAGGAGAACCAGTCACTGACTAATAGGCTCTAATATCTAACTTGGCATTTCCTCTGGGGTCCCCCAACAGCCTTACCTCTCCTTTAGAGAAGTGACTTGCAAAATGAGCAGAAAGGAACACAAGCCCTTCCAAGGTGTTCTTCCTGTAAAAAGTGCAGAGCTCAGCAGCCCCTTAAGGCTGCTCACAAATGTTTAGTAGAGGCCGAGGGGCATGGTGAATGGCTGGAATCTTTGGCAGACCAGTGCTCCATAATGCAGACATTAAATCAGTGATGGCAGCAAGAAGTGCATAATAGATGCAAAATACAGCAGAAGCCTGATCCAATTTTGGCTCTGTCTTGTTAAGTAGAAAAGTATTTTAGGAGATGGAAAAATACTAGGAAGTTCAGAGTGCATCCTCACTGCAGCACAGTAGGAAATGGAGCTGTTTGCAGTGACTCACCTGTATCTATGGATACACATCTGCTGTAAACCTATTCCCATACTGTCTTCACATGCTTGAATTCAGGTGAGGTCAAGAACAGAGCTATAAGCACCTGAAAAAGCCCTCCTGGCTGAACTGCAGCTGGCTGGACTGCACTAGGATGGGAAGCTGCCACTATCCAACACAACTGTTGCATCCTGAGCACTGTTACACTGGGGAAGTTCTTGTCAACCAGTTTCCAGACAGCTCTTTAGTAAACACAGCGGAGATGGACAGAGAAGGTTCCAGCCAAGGTCTGGCATGAGACAAAGTGAAACATGCTGGTCCAGAAATGCTGAATATGCTAGTTTTTCCAAGAGGCTCTGGCATTAATCTGGGGGAAAACACATTATTGAATGTAGAACTTCACCTATTCAAGGGGCATCTGCCATTTGACAGTTAAATTCAGAAACAACCGCTGGCACACTGGATAAGCCCATGACTTGCAGTTGTAGTGTGTTGGTTTATGATAACAATAAAGGAATAAGCTAAACTCTGCTAGTACAAATGAAAAGCCCTTTCCTCCAAGCGATCGCCCTTTTTCCCAACTCCCAACAGATTGATGAGCTGGTATCTGCGGGCACTTGCTCATACACCCCAAGCAGGTGCACTGTTTATGTGTGTTGTGTGTGTTTGCTCCATGCTGAGCTAAAATCAAACAGCTTATTGAGATGCAGAGAGTCCTGCTGCTCTCTCAGGAGTTTGCACACAGCATGTTCAGATTAAACTGGATCAGGATCTGGCCCATCATGGCCTTTTCAAATCCAGATGCTCTTCGAAGCCAGACTGACCAGCCTTTGCCAACAACCACAGTCCCAAGGGGAAGATGACCACAAGAAGGGACACCACTTGTCTCCATAAACCCCTGTCTCCAAGTGAGCCCAGGCATAGCCTGCTGTGAACAGACTTCACCTCCCCAAGACTCTTGCCTTTGTTGCCCCTGGCTGCCAGGGAAACTGTCCAGCTTGAATTACAGCAGCAAGAAGCCAAGGGCAAAAGCTTGGCTAAACTCAAGGTTGTCAGGGGAGCAACTCCTCATTCCATGAGTGTGGCTTGGCTTGCCGAGCTTCAGAGCTCTGCAGCAAAATCCTCGCTATGTTCAGCAGGAACATGGCTCCTGGCAAGGCAGTCCCTGCTTAGAGCAGCATGTTTTCATTTGCCTGCACCCCTGTCCAGACCAGACACCTGGTGCTGTCAACAGCCAAAGCTTGCTCCAGGGAACCTGAAAAGCTCAGTGGCCGTGAGAGGAGGAACATGCCTTCAGACTGGCATTAACACTCCAGTGAGCGGCTGATGCCAGCATTAGTGAGGGCGCAGCTGCAAGAATTCATTGCGCTGCTGGATGCTGGCAACACAATAGTGGGAGGGCACAACAGCCTTTGTGTTGAAGATTCGGAAGGCAGTGAGCAAAATGACAAACAAGTGGCTCCAAAAACAGCATCTCTCTGATGCCACTGCTCACTTCATGTGCCAAGTGAGGTGGGATCAATGCACAGGAGGCAGGAAAAAGCTGTAGGACAAAACTGAATGGTGCCTATCAACAGCCCTGTCCAGCAGCAGGGCAAGGAGCTGGGAAAATCAGGAGTCCTGCCCCATTCCTGTGTATCTCTCATGGTTTGCAGTGACACATCTGGCCACCTCTTTAACCGCGGGTCACTAGAGGCATAGCAGAGGCCTCACAAGGTTGCAAGGGTTTAGGAAGCATTTTCTACTTCTCCTTTATGACAGAAAGCCTCTTCCTTCTCCTGGACCCAACATGCATTGACACAAACACACCCGTTTGCAAGCTTGTTTCATCCCTTGTTATTTCTGGTTTTGCTCTCAGGGCCAGGACCTTCCCCAGCAAGGTATGTGGGTTCCCACACAGCTGGGCAGTGTGCAAGTGCTTGCAGTTGCTGTCCCCAGGGACAGTCTCTATGGCAGTAGGAGGTAAGGTGCCAACACCTGTGTCCTTGAGGAACCACACTAGGCCTCACCAGGCAGTTGTAGGCACACAGCAGTTCGGCCATCCCCAACACAGACCCAATTCCAGGCCCATGTCCAGGGACAAAGGCTTGCTCAGGCAGGGAAGGAATACCACAAAGTGTCTCTATGGGCTGCCTGCAGAAAGTCCTGGTAGACAGAGACTCAGTAGGAAGGGAAAAAAACCAGCCAAAACAGTCAAACAAATACACAGGAGGGAGCTGGCAGACAGAGGAGGCAACACGCAGAGCCAGCTTCAGGCTGAGAGTCATGTGCTCAGCCCCCAGCAGGGCTCAAGTACTGCTGGCTCCAGGCTGGGAGGACACACATGCACACACATCACCGTCACAAACCCCATGGTGTCGACACAGCCAGGGACATCTCTGCTTGGCCAGCACACAACTGCAGCAGCCAGCTCACAAATTCTCCTGAGCTCAGGGGGGAGGCTGGAGATGCTGTAAGGTCCTGCAGTTCCAGCCAGGAAAAAGCACATTCACTGCAGAGCTCAGCTGTGTCTTGGAGAGGGGTTACTGCTTCTCCCAGACCGGAATCTAAGTGGCA
Source organism: Brachypodius melanocephalos (assembly GCA_013398615.1). NCBI lineage: Eukaryota > Metazoa > Chordata > Aves > Passeriformes > Pycnonotidae > Brachypodius > Brachypodius melanocephalos. The sequence continues at coordinate 676,690 of VZSR01001459.1, forward strand.
GCCAAGGCATGAGATCAAGGCTGTCTAACTCAAGTGTACGTAAGGAAGGGAGGTGGGAAATACAGTGGTGGGACAGTCACAATGGGATACCAACATAAACAGGCAAGACAGGGAAGAACCACTGCAGGCAGGTCCTTGGTGGGAAAGGCAGCATTCATGGCATAGTCCAGGACAACTGTGTCCTGCTATCAGTCCACAGATGTCTCAGCCAGAGCTGAGAGCCAGCACTGGCCATTCCTACTAGCCTGAAGAGCAAACATGAGACGTGATTGTATCCAAAACTAAGCCCACAAACTGCTGGGCAGTTCATGCAGCATCCAGGTTGCTCACTTAAGCACTTACTTCCACTCTTAGTGGCAGGAGTTACCAAAAGGAGAAATGCAGAAGTATTGAAAAACAAATGTATTTAAAACACACATACTAAGAAAACTGCATGTGAACACTGAGCCCATCCTGTCCTCCCTGAACATGTCTACCTTAGGCCTCCTCCACTACCATGCCCAAAACCAGCACCATGAGTACTTCAACCTCAACAAATGGATGTGAGCGAGGGTGTTCACTTTAGGTGTCAAAGGTAGCACTTGGATTCAGCTGTAAATTCACACCTGCTGACAGGTACACAGAGATAAAATCCACTAATGCCAAGAGAAGCCTCTCCACTCCTGCTTCTGGAGATTCCCCAGCAGGTACTGAAGGAGTTTTCAGTGCCCATACAGATCATCATTAACATCAAAAAGAGCTGTGTTTTGTTTCAGTTCTTGTCTCCCTCTGCTTCCCGCCTCGTTCCCTCCAGAAACCAAGCACAAGGTCAACCCATATGAGGGCACCTAGGGAAATGTCAAGTGTCAGACACAAAGGCCTGGAGCAGAGAGACTGGCTGGTTCATGGAGAGTTGAAAGCAGTTTCAATTATCACCCATGAGGCTGTACAGTCACCAGAGGTGGGAACAGAGAATCCCTGAGGGTGCCTGCAATCCAAAGGGGATGGATAGCGCTTTCCAAATGCTCCCACTTGGTCCCTGCTGCAGAGGAGCCTGTAACAACTAGTGACAAACAAATAGAAAACATGCCATGTATATGGCCAGCAATTCTCTCCCTGCTGTGCTTAGCTACAAGGCAAAATAGTGAACAAAGTTGCTAAACAGACCTGACAGGGCATTTAACTACATAATTCTGTTCTATTTACAAGGTCTTCAGCAGCTCAGCATTCCCTTAATCCATTAGGCACAAAGCGAGCAAGAGGATGTGCAACCTAGTCCCTCTGGTTCAGGATCTCTGTAGCATTCCTGGAGGGCAGGAAGATGGAGGTCTCATCTCATAGAAGCATGACTCTGCTGCCAGCCTCAGAACTGCTGGACAATCAGCTTCCTCTTCACATCCCGGCTGAACCTGTTCATCTTGAACACTTCACTGTCATAAAAGGCTGAGAGGTTGTGGATGTTGATCTGTCGAGCCTGGGAGGAGGAGGAGGGGAGAGGTAAATGTTTATTTAATTGAAGTAGGAATTCCGTGGTTTTCCATACCAGAGGCTGCATAAAATTTGAGTCAGCAATCTCTGCTCTGCTCAGCAGGAGCCAGAGCTGCAGTAGCAGGGGAGACTGCAGGTCAGGAGGAAGGAGCATTGGCAGTGCTGAGCTGAGCCAAGAGAGGATGCTGGCTCAGCATCTGCCTGTTCTCAGCTCGTCCTTTTACTCCCATCAGAGCTAGAATGTAACTCCAATCCAAAAGCCCCCAAAACCTCATCCAGAGGGATGAGTTCTTCAAGGGAGAGTTGTGCAGGGGAGACATCTGACGGGGGGTGATCACCCTGGCAACACCAAGCTGTGGCTCTGGAAGTAATTACTCTGCACATCTGATGCAAAGAGCGAAAAAGCACTAATCCAACACTGCTTTAGTGCCAAGCAAGGTCAATATTTTGCACAGAAAGGCCAAGTCAGAAGTGCAACCTTTAGACGTGAGCCTCAGGAGGGATTGGAAAAGTTCATACACACAGATTTTTCTGCTTTTTGCTTCTTCAAAAGCAGATGCCAGGGAACTTGAGTTCTCATTCACCTGCATAAGCACCATACTGCAGGTATCCGAAGCTTTAACAGGGGTTATGAGAACAGAGAGGGAAGAATACAGCACTTCCAAACAAGAGGAGCAGATACAAAGGAAACAATCCTGATGTTGGGTTATATTGATTAACACCAGTGTTTTTTATAGTATCATAATGCAGGAAGGGAATATAGAAGTCTCAGAATGCCTCTGGTTCTGAGGCTGCAGAGAGAGCATGGACCAGTCCCAGAGGCAGCTGGTTATAAGCCCATACCTTGTCCACAAGGTCCTTCTCTGGGACTTCTATGGTGTCTTGCTGGGCTCCATAGCGGTTTCGCTGGTACATCACCTGCTCTGCAACCAGCTGCTTCAGGATGAACAGCAGCAGCTCATTGTTGTCTCGCTTGAATGAGAGGTAGCGAGAGAATGTCTAGGAGGGAGGATGAGATGAGCCATGAGGATCAGAACAGTGATGCACTGCAGTGCTCAACATCAACCAAGCCCCTCCTCCCACAGAGCACACAAAGAACCAAATGATGCTGCTGTCACCTGTGTCCTTAGCGTATCCCAAGTGACAAGCTGCCACCTGCACATGCAGTACCAACCCTGACAGCCACAACTCTTCTGCTAACTGCTTTTATTCCCATCTGGAATCTCCTTTGGGGCGCTGGTGCCTCCTGGGGGCTAGCAGTGCACTGCTGTGGGGTTGCACTGCCCACAGGGACACAGCCGTGGGAGGGCTGGCCCTGGGCAAGGCACAGAGCAGCTTCCCTTAGCCCAGACTGCCCTGTGCCTCCATAGCAGACGCTCATACTTGGCTGGCTGTTTGAGGCCAAAGAGAGAGGCCACGAGTCGTCCAGACAGAGGCCAGACACTCAATGGTGGATAAATGCCAGCATGTGGTCAGCCAAGAGCTGTTCAGAGCCAGCCCCTGCTACTCAGGGAACAGAGCAGACTGCACACTAACCCACAGTGAGTGCTACCCTGTGGTTAACTGTACCCTGAGAGCCCAATAAAAACATGAAGGAACAAACTGCCTGGTTGATCACCTGGCAGCAGCAGGTGCCCCGTGCCAAAACAGCAGGGAAGGTCTCAAAAAAGAATAGGCACGGCAGTGCTTTTGACTCAGATGCTCGAGGTACACTTCCTTCTCAGACCCAAGACATTGGGTCACCACAGACTAACAAGGGGCAGTCACAGAACAGTGCCTTGTTTGGGGTCCCTCCTCAAAGGCGCCCAGCTTGAGCTGTTGTTATTGCACAATGATTAAATTATTCTAAGTACCCAGATGTTTGAGACTATGCTATGGGAAAACCTGGGGTCAAGCTGGTAAGGAAACCTTGTCTGACTGTGGTGTGTGTAGCTGTGAAGTGGCCTTGGTCGCAGTTCAGGTGGTGTTATAGCGTGACTGCCACAGTTGGCTCCTGGATGGTCAGACAAGGTACTTCCTTGACACTTCAGACCCACAGTACTTCACTTACACAGGCTCAGCACCTGTCTCCACAGGACAGACCCCTGCAGAGCATGAAGTGTCCTCCCACAGTTAAAGGCAGTGCAGGGAGGCTGCAGATGAACCCACAGGGCCTGGAATGCAGCCACAGCCTCTGGCTCAGCCGGTGCCCACCTTGCGCATGCTCCGCATGACACTGAACTTCTGTGTGTCAATGAAGCTTTCCAGCATCACCCTGATGGCCATGTTGACATCGTCCTCCACCACATAATCACGCAGGTGCATCCTGGCGTGTGCCTCAGCCATGCGGATCATGGACTCGATGTGCCGCACTGTGATGGGGATGCTGCCCGTTGCCTAAGGGGAGGAGGCAACATGTTACTGAAGGATACAAGACACAGGACAAGACAGGTGCCTTCTGGCCCAGGATTCAGCTCCTTTCACCCTGCAGGGAGCTCTCTGCACCTCTGAGGGTGACTGAGGCTAAGGAGGCTCTGCCACCTGCTGGCATGGCCACACAGCCTGGCAGAGCTTCCCTGTTCATCTGAGTTCAGCACAGTGCAAGGGGATATTGTGGGGTCACTCTGTGACACTGTTTAGGGCCTTTCCAAGATTAGCAATCCAGTTCCCTCCAGCAAATTTTAGGAGCTAAAGAAGCAAAAAGCCAATCAAAAAAAGGTACAGTTTTCCCAAGCCCAAAAATTCCCCCTCACACCTCAACAAATTCCTCTTTCACTTGGAACGCAGGAAATAAACCTGAGACATCCCACAGAAAAAACAGGGCATTTCTACAGATAACAGCTCCCTGTAATGCACCCGGAGCACATAGATCTGAGTGAAAGCAAACATCTCCTGCCAGACTGGGTGACAACAAAAGGACTTTGTTATGACAGGCACTATACATGTGTCCAGTCCATCAGTCCACACATCACCAACAGGCAAGACTCTGCACTTAGATGAAGAATCATCTGTTCAGCAGACACTGCAGGATCTGCTTGTCCCTCAGAAAACAGTGGCATAGACTTTTGTAATGGGAACGGCAAGAATGTGTCAGCATATGCTGGAGCAGCTTGAGGCTGATTTGCAATCTAGATACGTACAGTTCTTCCCTCCTTTCCACAGCATTCTCACCATAGACTCTTTCCTGAGGTCACTGTACATCCTGGCCACCTTGTCCTGGTCCATCTGGTTGAGTTTGGGGTGGACCTTCTCTTTGGCATAGATGATGTATTTCCTCAGAATCTCTTGAGGAATGGGTTCAACTCCATAGGTGTTGGGAAGGATGACCTCATTAGTATCCCCATTCATTGCCTCCTTGTTGCCTGGGTGGTGCTTGACATGGCTGCCAACAACGAACCGGGCAAGCATTTCATCCTACAAGAGAGCAGTGCACCAACAGACACTGAGCACACTCACCGGACAGAAAAAACTCAACGGGCAGCTGCAGCTGAGCATCCCAACAGCAGCACTGAAGCCCAGCACACACTCAGATTCCTGGCACAGCCCCTACCTGCACTGAGTCAACCGTGTCTCTCACCACGCACAGGATATCGAATCGAGAGATGATGGGCTCTGTCAGGTCTACATTCTCCGAGAACGTCAGCGACGGGTCATATCGCCCACCTGGGTCACAGGGACAAACCAGGTCAAACAGGCTCCAAGGCTGGAGCTCTGGAGGAAGAGCAGACCTTCAGTATGTTACTGAAGACTTTTCTGCTCACTTGACTTCTACTCCAGATTTGAAGGAACTGGGCAGAGGGAGGCAAAGCTGTGCCAGAGCTCTCATGACTGTGGATTTATGCTGAGAGCCTGTAGTCTCTAAGCACTTACCTATGGGATTGGCAGCAGCAACAATCGTGCAGCGAGCTTGCAAGGATGTGACAATGCCTGCTTTGGAGATAGAAATGCTTTGCTGTTCCATGGCTTCGTGGATGCTGGTCCTATCCTGATCATTCATCTACAGGAAAGCAAGAATGATTTAGAGTGAAACTATGTCTATACCCCACTGCCAAACACACCAAGGGGAATCAGCTCCAGATGCTCTGAAAAGGCAGCAAACTGTACTATGGAACAGCAAGGGCCTAAGCAAATTGCAGGCATTTTGGTCATTTGGGAGATGTCACCATGAGTTACAGTGTGTCCTCAGTGGACAGAGGTTACAGCTGGTCGCTTCACAGCTAATCCTTCCCGGAGAGATGAAGCTGGGCTCACCTTGTCAAATTCATCAATCAGGCAGACACCTCTGTCAGCCAGCACGAGGGCTCCTGCCTCCAAAGTCCACTCCTTGCTGACCGGGTGCCTCTGCACATAGGCTGTGAGGCCCACAGCAGAAGCACCCTGGCCAGTGGTGAAAATAGCTCTGCTTGATGCCTTCTCTATGTATTTAAGAAACTGTGATTTTGCAGTACCAGGGTCTCCACAAAGAAGCACATTGATGTCACCACGAACTTTGTGTTTGCCACCTACAAAAGCAATGGGAAAACCATGAGGCAGCTGAGTGCATGGCTTGGCAGCAACCCTGCTCTGAGCACCACAAAGCTGAAGAGAGGGCAACCAGCAGGCATGGCAACCAGTTTACAGAAAGTTGAAGGGGAAAGAAAGTCAGTTTTGGAGGCAATCATCTTTATAAAACAGACTTTCTAATCTTGCTGACACATCCTAAGACATCCTTCTAAGGAGAAGATAACAAATCAGGGTGCCAGAAGGTCAAACCTCTGAAGGAATATTAAACGTGACCTCCTAGAGGAGGGATAAAACCTTGCCTGGGTTTGCAGCAGGAGCTGTTTTCAGTCATAGCATTTCTCCTGTCACACCAGAGTTTTCAGTGTGATAATACAGCCAGTTCAATCACAGATATCCCTCAGTCTGCTAAACCTCATCTGTTTCCAAGCCACACACAACTCTAACCGCTCTTATTGCAATGGCACAGACAAACCCCAGGCCCTTTGCCCTTCCCTGAGTGAAGCAGAACCAAAGGACAGAAGTGACACTCACCTGGGTTTTTGGGCTCTCCACCAAAGAGGGCTAAAGCCAAGCCCCTTTTGATATCTTCATGTCCATAAATAGATGGAGCAATGCTGGCAAAAATCTGAAAGGGAAACCAGAGGAGTTGTCCAGGGAATACCAGTTCCCATTCCAAACAGAATCTTGCATGAGCATCAGCAAGATGCCATATCTAAAGCTACTCTTAAGATACTGCTGTCTCCAAAGAGTATTTTAGTATCCACGGTGTGAGGACTTTTTCAAAGGTAGTGACCCACCCCCTGTTGTCTGAAGGAGCTTCACAAAAATGGTGCTGTTGGGGCATGGCAGATTATTTAGTCTGGTGCTGGAAGCTGTTGCCACTGACTCCACAACCGTGTTGTACACAAGGCACATCACAAGTCCCTATTATCAGCTGTTGTAAAGTTGAGGACCTTGATCAGAGGCTTACTCACTGCGTATGACAGTACTTGCATGGGCTATGCCGCACAGGAATTGCCGTCATAGTCAAATATTATGAACAACTGGCTTATTTTCTCAAGGGTATTCTGAAAATAACCTGATGCTGGAGACTACTCATGTTAAACCACTCCTGACTCAACTGCAGCTGCTGCATCCACTGCAACAGCAGTCACTGTAACAATAGCACAGCCAAGGCAATGGAGCAAAGTCCCCCATTACAGAGATTAAATCTGATCCAAGTGAGGTTGAACATGCACTAGTCCAGGAGCTTTGCTCTTTCAAATATTGGCTTCAGGTCTTAGCATATAGAGGAAGCAAAGCTAAAATTTCTATCACAACTTAAGTTCACCAATAATATCCCCTTTAGGGGACTGGAGATGCAGTCACTGGCCTTACAGAACACTGCTGCCACTTGGCTTTTAAGACACAGGGAGAGACAACTTCCTGATCAGATATAAGCAGTGTCTGAGTGTCTCTCACCTGTCTTCTAGCCCTGTTGTGATGTAGAAGGCTCAGAGAAGAAGTGGGAGAAACAGAAAATTTGACCTCCAAAAGTACAAAGGAGGTTCCTTATTTACTTCCCTCCTATAACTGACCCTCATAAACAGCTGTCTGAGAGCTACAGAAGACCATTCAGAGAGAATTGGGATTTCTGGGTTCCTTTAACCACTGTTTAGCCAGCTGACCATTTCATCACTTTCTGATCTAGCTGCCAGGTGATGGTAAGCGATCAACAGGAAAAGAAGGGATGTCTGAAGCTAACCCACCTTCTCTCCAATTTGCTCATCCTTAGACAGACCCACAATCACTTTCACATCTTCATCAGTCAGTTCCCCAACAGCCAGCTTGTTGTCCTTCTTGGCGATGTGGTTGGCCAAGATCACAGTTGCAAACACTGGAAACCCATTGGCAGTGTTCAAGGAGCCATCGTAGTTGTTGTGGTAGATCCCTGTCAGTTCCTGGGAAGCAGGAAATGCTGTGTCAGTGCCTGCACAGTACAAAACAGCCCCCTCTCCATTTTAAGGTAAGGCTCAAATGCATCCGAGGACAACCCCTCCCCATATTCCCACAGATGTTCCCAGTGATGTCACTGGCAGAATTTAAAAATACCCTGTGCTCTCCTGATACTTGAACAATGTACTCACAATCTCATCTCCTGGCTTGCAGCTGTCCACCAGATCAGCGAGGAGAATCGCATCCTTGGAGCGGGGCAGCCTGCCTGCAGCCACCTTCCCAGGGCTCTCCTGGATCTTGATGCGCTGATAGTTCTGATAGACTGTCTGCAGCAGAAAAATCAAAGTTACCCAGCAAGTCCAGCAGGCACCAGCATGGCTTTTCACAGGCACCTCAGAGAGAAGGGCCATTCCAAGATTTACTGTACTTCAATTAGAAAACTATGGACATGTGAGGATGGAGGTTGTGATGACCAATTCCAGGGTGTGATAGACAATAGTGGGGACAGGAAAGCTGCACCTCACCACTGTGTTTCAGTATTTGTCCACCCAAATACCAGACCAGTTCCTGGGAGAAGAATACTCCACTTGTGATGGTTAAAGGTATCAAAGCAAAGAATCAAAGTCAGAAGCTTCCCATCAACGATTTTGCCCTCTGGTTACCTTAGCTGACAGATCAGGACAGACTGACCTAGCCTGGGAAGGAGATCTGGACAGCATGCGTCTGCATTTGCAAAATAGGAATAAATAACTGTGTACCACAAAGGCGATTGTGGCAAAAGATTCAATCCAAACACCTACAGTGTGGCAATAAATTACTTTTGGTTGATAAACTGAGTCATTCAGGACAAGAGCTCAAACAGACCTATCTTCACAGTCCCCTGGATACAGGAGAAGACCCCTCTCCCCACAGCAACCTGTTCCAAGGGTGGGAGTCAAAGCAGAGCTGTGAGGAACACCAGTGGAGCAGGATGAGCAGCCACTCTCATCCAGGCAAGCACACGATCTCTTACCTCTTCCATGTTGATTTCAAATGGGCCAAGAGACTGACACTCTGGACAGGAACCAGGTTTCACCTCCTGGTTCTGCGACTGGAAAAAGGGTCCTAGGATGAAGTTGCACTTGCTGCAGTTGTATTTGACCATGCTGAGCTGAGGCAGGACCCCTGTGCAACTTGTCACCACTCCACTGGTCCGGATCAACTGATTCAAGTGCAGTTGCCTGAGGAAAGACAGAGGTATGCTGGATGCCTGCAGGGCACAGAAGGCAAAAACACTCTCCAGAAATACTCTTGCTGCTAGGCGAAGTTTACCTAAGGGATACTGAAAGTTCATCCTTAGTATGATTTTTTTTCCTGTGCTAAGCTCAGCTATTCTGTTAGACTTATCCAGAGGTTTAGCTCATAGGTGAGTCTTGAGCACCCCAAAGCCTAATGCAAGCCCCACAGCCACTGCTGGTAGTTCTGCTCTTACCTGAGTGACCGCAGCTCTTCCACCAGAGGGAGGTGGGAGATACGGACATGGATCTCCTGAGCAATACGATCATACTTGGGGTACATGGCCAGCACCACTTCCTTAGCTGCTTCATCAAAGATCTTCAGCATCTCTGCTGGGGCCTCAGGTAGAAAGTAGGCCAGAACATGCTCCTGGGCTGCCAGATCCTCATAGTTCACCACCAGACTCTCTCTGTTCTCTTAAGAAAAAGATGGGGTGAATTGTAATTTCAGCCTGTTCACTACTCAAGGAGTTTGCAAAGGATAGCCAGAATAGACAAGCCTGTATCCTATAGGCTGCAGTTAGTAGATCTCTGCACCTTCCCTGAAGTTTAGAGGTAAACAATTTGAAAATGGGTGGAAAACCCTTTTAAATTTATTTCTCTAATGAATTCTTCATCAGTACCAAGCTTGTGATTGTTCCTCTCCAGTTCTGCTGAGACACTTCCCAGGCTCAGTGTTCCTGAAATTCAAAAGCCTCAGCCCAACACACAACTCTCTCAGAGACCTCCAGGAAACAGAAGTTAATAGGAGAGACATTATATGTGCTGAATAGCTGGCAAAAATGTCCTGTGTCTTATGTTCAATGGAAATGGATGAAACAAATGCCTTTTATTTCCCAGCTTTATAAAACTGATCCTGTTCCACTGCTCAAGCTTCTGCTCAATATAAAGAAGAAATACAACATGTACAGCTACATGAGCTGTTCCTAGATGTGACAGTTTCTGCTTTTAAAACTCATCAATGACAGCCTTAATGACCATTCCTTCTGGCAGTGCCTACTCAGAATACAAGGCTGCAACACTGACACAGTTTCCAAAGTCACAAGGTCTATTTGTGTCCCCTTGCTGGATAATCCAGTTTCCAGTGTGAGAAAGTAACTGGTGCAGACAGCAAGCAATTGTTGTCTCTTTCAGGTCACAAATTTGTAGACCACTGTCTGCTGCCCCACATATTCTTCTGCTAGCATTTTTACGAAATGAATATTAATGAGGAGCAGATGCCAGGGGCCTTCTAATTAGTCAGCCAGAATCAAAGAAGACAGTAGACGTGTTTCCATTATGCATTTATCTCCATGGGCATCAGGCTTTCTTAAAGTGCTGATTCAACGTCTAGGACAAAGAGGGCAGGCAGCAAAATATCCACTTCTGTACTGGATCACCATAAAGTACCATAACCCACACAAAGACAGAGAGACTCTCCAATGACCCAGCCCTACCTTTGCACATGTCACTGATCCTCTCCTTGAAGACATTGTGCCCATGTTCATCCACATGGGTCTTCAGGAAGTTCTTGAAGCGGTGATAGATCTCAAGCCGGGGAGCTGCCATGGAAACCCACTCCCTCACAGAGTGTCCTTTCATATCTTCCAGGTTCTCAATGCTCTCAATCATGTCTTCATCGTCCTCTTCCATGCCCTCAGCAGCCCGCTCTGCCAGTCGCCTCTTCCGTGCAGGACGGTCTTCATCTTCATCATCACTGTCTAAGGGGTGTGAGGAAAAACTGCTCAAGATCTGGGATTCCCATTCCCACTCTATGGATTAGTCACAGTGGGATTGCATAAACTGTGGAAGTAAAGAGGTCACAGCCTGGGATACAAACCAAGAGACATCCCAGACCCAGTCTAAATCCAGTTCTAGACTTGCTCCTACATCTTCCACAACATAGCTAAGACTTTAAGGGTGTGAATTTGAAGATTTGTATGCAACAGCACACATTCGAATCCATTAGTGCACTAACCAAGGAACAAGCTTGAAGTGCATCAAAGGCCCTTCCACCCAGCCCACAAAGTCTGTACAGGAGTACCAACATCAACAAACTCTACAGCATACACTTGGTTGAATCCCAACCCTTCAATACAGGCCACCAAATGAGCTTTTTAAGAAACCCAAAGGAAAGTGATCCTGCACTAGGGAATCCAGCCAAGCCCATAGCCAATGATTTCTTTAACAGCCCAGACACACTGGAGCTCTAGAGACCTCCATACTAACCTGACAGTAAAGTGCCCAGCTCCGCCCGAAGGGCTAGGTTATTATCAAGCACACAAGGTGGCACGCCTGGTACAGCTCATTGCACCTACCGTAGAGCAGCCCCCTCCTCATGCGGCCCATGCCCTGCTCCAGCTCGCGGTCCCGCTGCCTCATCACTCGCTCGGCAGCTTCCCGCTGGCTGGCAGTCAGTTCCTCCACATCTTCATCATCCAGGGCCAGGCCCTCTGCTTCGTACACATCTAGCTCTGGGATGGGGCGGTAGTCCCTAGCACACACACAGACAGAGCAGGGAATCAGGCCAGGAAAGCATTTCAGTAGCCCTTCTCCAGCTGCTGCTGGGCAGATGTCAGGGCAGTTATTCTGCAGGACAGAACGGTGTTGAGCAGGAAGGCACCTCCCAGTGGAAAATGTCCGGGAGTAAAGGGCTCCAGCACCATGATAAGGAATACCAGCATTCAATCCTTTGTGTCGTAAAGTTCAGCTTGCCAGCAGGCCTTGCTGAGTAAAACATCAAAATTCATGCCTGCAGAAGTAAAGAGCTGGGCTGAATGCACATGACATATCCAGGCAGATCCTGGTTTACCCACCCTGGACCATGCTGGCACTTTGTTCAGCTCTCCCAGGACTCTGACCTTTCTCCACTACCCAGCAGTTCTTCAGGCCCCTCACCTCAGCTACCAGCACAGCAGTAGGAACCCACAGGGCCTGAGAGCTCCCTCCACGTCGCTGGCTGCACTGACATCCCCTGTACCTCATCGCCAGACACAACCCCCACGAACGATTTTCTTACCTTTCCATCCCTTCCCCAATGAGCTCTTCCCCTTCTTCCTCCTCTTCGGGGAGACCCTCGGTCCCCAGGAGCCCTTCGGACTCATCCTCGAAGGGGGGCAGGTCCCGACCGGGGCTGGACGTGAAGGCATCGCCGCGGCGGGAGCTCCGCACGGGGCTGGTTACCGCTGCCTGCGACTCGGAGGAGTCCTGCAAGGACAGGAGGGAGGATGAGGGCAGGGGGCCGCAAGGAGAGAGGGGCTAGCGCCTCCGGGGGTGGCGGGCCGCGGTCAGAAGGCGGGTATATGGATCACCGATAAGTTATAATAATTAGCCCTCCTCGCGGATGACAATGGAAAACATATGGAAGAGGGAGACGAGAGTTAATCCATCCTCCGAGTGCAGCGCAGCCGGAGCGGAGGGAAAGGGTCCGATCGTGCCCCGGTCCGGTTCTCTCCTCTGCAGCGCCAAGCACGCGGGAAAATTCTCTCGGCGTTTCGGGAGCACCGCCGGGCGCACCCCCAATGTCCCCCCCCACCGCGAAATCCTCTCTGGACCCCGCACGGCCGCAGCGCCAAGTGTCCCGCAGCGGGAAGGAGCCAGGGCCCGCACCCCCAGGGGTGGCACCCCAAATGAACAACTCGCCCGGCCCGGCCCGGCTGCTCACCGCCATCACCGCCGCTTCCTGTCCCGCGAGCTATCCGCGCGAAAACCAACCCACGTGGTCACAAAAGCGCGCGAAACCTCATGAATAATAGACAAAGCCGGCCCCGCCTCCTTGTGAATATGCATGAAGGAGGGCGGGAGCCTGGAGCGGGCGGGACTCAGGGCAATCCCCGGTTACCCCCGGCCACCCCGAGCCAAGGGGTCTCGGCCGTCTGGTGGGTACTGGCAAACTTTGGCAAACATTTCCCTCTGGGCTCGAGAGGTCTCCTCCTCCCGGGAACCCGAATCACTGCAGACATCTCACTGTGAATTCCCGTGCTCACGGCTGCCTCTTCGGCAGCAAAAATCAAGCCTGGTTTGACCGGGTTTGCCGCTGACCCAATTCAATCTTTGTTCTGATTCTCACTGAAACTACAAGAGGTGGGAAGGAAGTTCTGGCATTTTGTGGTGATGTTTGAGGGGTTTTGGGTTGGTTGGTTGGTTTTTGTTTGTTTTTTTGGTTTTGTGGGGTTTTGTTTTTTGGATTTTTTTTTTGTCGTTGTTGTTGTTTTTTAATGCGAGCCCGTATGTGCTGAAAGTAACGGGGCTGATCAGAGCCATTCTGGAGAACAGACTCATCTGTCTCTCCAGCTGTTCAGTGTAGCAAGCAAATGCCATTTGTGAGAGGAACTGAAGAAGAGGACCTGTCCCATAAGAGACTGGAAGAGGAATTTAGAGATACAAGCAATGTTTGGCAAGCAGGTGGAATGCTTCCTTCCAAGCCACAGGGTCTTGCATACCAGCAGGTGGTTTGGGTTTTGGAGATCTGCATTCTCTGAAGGGTTTCTGACCACTATTAGTATCAGGCTAATTCTGCTCTTGGCTGGAGTCGGGTGTGAGACAATGACCCAGAAACAGGAGACACCAGAAGCAAAAGTAACTGAAGAGGCAGCTGACAATCTGAAATGGGTCTGCCAGGAGCCCAGCTGGATGATTCAGGCTGCTACTAATATAACAAAGCAGGAGCATCATAATATAAATAGGAGAGTGGCTCAACCTCTTCCCTGTGACACATGACAGGGAGCTCACTGGTGTTGGGAGTGAAACAGACACAGGGACTCCCTACAAGATGCCCTCACTTGTAAGTTTCTAGAGACCACTGTGGGCTTGATGATCTTAGAAGTAACAGAATCACAAGGGCTGGAACCTGGGGAAGTTCAGAGCCATGAAGGTTGGAAAAGATCTTCAAGGTCATGGAGTCCAACCATTAATCCAGCCCTGCCAAGTCCACCACTAAAATATGTCTCTAAGCACCATACCACCTTTGTTTTGGAACACTTCCAGAGATGGCGACCACCTCCTTGGAAAGCCTGTTCAATGCTTGAGCACCCTTCCAATGAAGAATTCTTTCCAAATGTCCAGTCTTATCCAACCCAAATGATTCTATGGCTTAAGGGAAGGCAGTCCAGGACCTGGCTAAGGTGCTGTCTTGGTTTAGAAGATGGGTATCTGGACAATTCAAATCCCCTCTCTCCAAAT